>JARBDR010000401.1:0-74695 GCA_029721355.1 Tegillarca granosa | reverse complement strand
CTAGTAAACAAAAAACTTGTTAAACTAAACCCCTAATAAACACAAAACCTGTTCAAACTGAGCCCCAAGTAAACACAAAACCTGTTATAAATGAAAACCAAGTAAAAACAAAACCTGTTTAAACTGAAACCCAAGTAAACACAAATCTGTTTAAACTGAAACCCTAGTAAACACAAAACCCGTCTAGACTGAAACCCAAGTAAACACAAAACCTGTTTAAACTGAACCCCTAATAAACACAAAACCTGTTTAAACTGAACCCCAAGTAAACACAAAACCTGTTATAAATGATAACCAAGTAAACACAAAATCTTATAAATGAAAACCAAGTAAAAACAAAATCTGTTTAAACTGAAACCCAAGTAAACACAAAACCTGTTTAAACTGAACCCCTTATAAACACAAAACCTGTTTAAACTGAAACTCAAGTAAACACAAAAACCTGTCTAAACTGAAAATTAGGTAAACACAAAACCTGTCTAAACTAAAACCCAATTAAACACAAAACCTGTTTAAAATGAACCCCTTATAAACAAAAAACCTGTCTAAACTAAAACCCAAGTAAACACAAAACCTGTTTAAAATGAAACCCAAGTAAACACAAATCCTGTTTAAACTGAAACCCAAGTAAACACAAAACCTGTTTAAACTGAAACCCTAGTAAACACAAAACCTGTTTAAACTGAAACCCTAATAAACACAAAACCTGTTTAAACTGAACCCCTAATAAACACAAAACCTGTCTAAACTGAAACCCAAGTAAACAAAACCTGTCTAAACTGAAACCCAAGTAAACACAAAACCTGTCTAAACTAAAACCCAAGTAAACACAAAACCTGTTTTAACTGAACCCTAATAAACACAAACCTGTTTAAACTAAACCACAAAATGTTATAAAATACCACAACAATGGGGTTTACCTTTGCACCACATGGAACCTCTTTAGGTCTGAGTAAAACTGTTACTTTGATAGTAAAACCTGTAGGAACAGAATAGCTTTCAAACTGAAGATTTTATTTAAATTAGTTTACACATGTTAACTAAAGCAATACCAATATTGTTTGTCCTGGTAAAATACAGGTAGTTTACCCATATACAGGGTATTATGGCCTGGTGAAATACAGGTAGTTTACAATATACTGGGTAGTACGTCCTGGTGAAATACAGGTAGCTTACCAATATAGAGGGTAGTATGTCCTGGGAAAATACAGGTAGTTTACCCATATATAGGGTATTATGTCCTGGTGAAATACAGGTAGTTTACCAATATACTGGGTAATACGTCCTGTGAAATACAGGTAGTTTACCAATATACAGAGTATTATGTCCTGGTGAAATACAGGTAGTTTACCAATATACTGGGTATTATGTCCTGGTGAAATACAGGTAGTTTGCCAATATACAGGGTATTATGTCCTGGTGAACAACAGGTAGTTTGCCAATATACAAGGTATTATGTCCTGGTGAAATACAGGTAGTTTACCCATATAGAGGGTATTATGTCCTGGTGAAATACAGGTATTTTACCAATATACAGGGTAGTATGTCCTGGCAAAATACAGGTAGTTACCCATATAAAGGGTATTATGTCCTGGTGAAATACAGGTAGTTTACCAATATACTGGGTAGTATGTCCTGGTGAAATACAGGTAGTTTACCAATATACAGGGAAATATGTCCTGGTGAAATACAGGTAGTTTTTGCCAATATACAGGGTATTATGTCCTGGTGAAATACAGGTAGTTTACCAATATACCGAGTAGTATGTCCTGGTGAAATACAGGTAGTTTACCAATATACCAAGTAATATGTCCTTGCAAAATACTGGTAGTTTACCAATATACTGGGTAGTATGTCCTGGTGAAATACTGGTAGTTTACCAATATACCGAGTAGTATGTCCTGGTGAAATACAGGTAGTTTACCAATATACCGAGTAGTATGTCCTGGTGAAATACTGGTAGTTTACCAATATACCAAGTAATAAGTCCTGGTGAAATACTGGTAGTTTACCAATATACCGAGTAATATGTCCTGGTGAAATGCTGGTAGTTTACCAATATACCGAGTAGTATGTCCTGGTGAAATACTGGTAGTTTACCGATATACCGAGTAATATGTTCTGGTGAAATACTGGTAGTTTACCAATATACCAAGTAGTATGTCCTGGTGAAATACTGGGAGTTTACCAATATACATGATAGTATGTCCTGGTGAAATACAGGTAGTTAACCAATTACCGAGTAGTATGTCCTGGTGAAATACTGGTAGTTTACCAATATACCGAGTAATATGTCCTCATGAAATGCAGGTAGTTTACCAATATACCAGGTAGTATGTCTTGGCAAAATGCAGTTACATGTAGTTTACCAATATACCGGTAGTATGTCCTGGTGAAGAACCAGTACTTTTCTTAGTTTAGTAAAAACATTTTTTCACTCTGGGTTTAATTTAGAAAGGTTGTACTGTATTTGTATCTGGTATGGAATCCAAGAATGATGATGTTGTTGAAGCCTCAACACTTCCTATTACCTTAGCAGACAAAATAGTCTACAGGTATCATGTGGTTCACATGCTGACCATATTTATATTTCAAGTAGACTTACCTGAGGACAGTCTTTGATGTAGTGTCCCTTTGTAAAACAAAGATGACATAGGTATGTACTAGGTGGCCGTTTACTGGGTTTTCTGTCGATAGAGAGTGACAAGTCACTGAATTGATCAGCTAGATCATTTATACTTCCATATGGAGAATTTGTCATCTGTTGGGACAATGTACCTTGAAATGCATTCTGAAAACAAAAAATGAAAAAGTTAAGAAAAAGGAAGAAAGAAAGAGAGATTATTAAGAGAGATGTTTGTAGCATGACGCTTTTTGAAAACTAATGAATAGGGTGGAATAGAAAACAGAATTGGAATGCAAATTAAACAAGAGGCCCAAACCCTCGACCCTTGGGTTGCAGTATCACATGTATTTCAAAAAAATAATTACACTAAAAAGTAAAAATTCATAAAATCTCTTCCATGCACCATTGTAAGTCAAAAAATTCAGAAAATAAAAAAAAATCAAAAAATTAAAAAATTAAAAAAAAAAAAAAAAAAAAAAAGTGACCCCACTGGGAATTGAACCCTTGACCCTTGGGTTGCTAGAATTGAAAATGAAAAAGGCCGAAAAAAGCGACTTGTATTTTACAGAATTTCATGAAAATTGTCAAACATATGTTTCTTCACATAAGAAAATGATGTTTGGAAAAAGAGTTCACCTAAATTTATTCATTATTGTAATTTTTGTAAAAAAGTACTATTTACAATATACAAAAAATAAACACAAAAACGAGTAACCTAATTTTTCACAAAAATTATTGAAATTCACAAACTTTGTATATAAGATGCCGTAGATGCCAAATATCACATCAGATTTTATCTCGGTGAAGTAGATTTTTTTTAGGTTTTTAACTATGTAGGTCATTGTGACCCACATTTGGTAGCTATGGCAAACAAAAACACAAATCTGAAAGGCAATGTTCTATAGATGCTTTTGACCAAGTTTAAACAAAATGTGACCAAAAGTTTCTGAGAAGTCGTTTGAAGCAATTGTTGACGGACGGACGATGGAGGGTCTGCCTCTATTGATACCAATAGCTCACATGAGCACTTTGTGCTCAGGTGAGCTAAAAACAGATGCTTGCTTACTTAGCAATGACAAATATTAATACAACATGGAATGTGTGACAAAAAAAAACTTAATAAAAAAACAAAAACAAAAAAAGAAACCAAAAAAAAAAAAAAAAAAAAAAAAATCTGCATTTAGAGGGAAAAAAAAAAAACAGACTATTTTGCATAGTTGTTGACATAGTTGAGAAGAAAGTTTTTTGAGCCCATATCTGAGCAGAGAATCTTAACTGAGAAACTAAAATGACGATAAAATGATAGTAGACTATTTTTGGCATTAAAAATACAGAGGTCAGTTGTTCGAAGATTGTTAAGTTTAATTTTGCAGAATTTCATATTTGTTGTGAAATATCATTAAAAATTTCAAAAGTGAATAAAAATTATTAAAACATGTTGTAATAAAATGATTTATATGATGATGTTGATTGAAATGATATTTGAATTTGTGTTAATCATTTATCATTATTCAACCTTTAAACAACTTGGTCCAGTTGAAAAAGTTTTGAAATTTTACTTTTTTGTGTGTAACAATTAGAAATATAGTATTCAAACGAATTATCTGAACTTTATATACACGTATTAGGGATTTTTTTTAGCATTCTTTTGAAGAAAAACAGAAGATATCTAGTTGAAGATAAAGGCTCCAGTCCTAATCCTATTGTATGTGTATTTTTACATTTTTTGTTTTTCACAATATTCCGACAAAAGAATCTGTTGATAGAGATTTAAAATAAAATCTGTCATTAAACATCTAAATTTCAAAGTTTTAATCATTTAAAATACTTACATTATACTTGTTAGGATTAAAATTTTATTCCCTCCTGGTTATCAATAAATTTTACAATTACAATGAACCCAAAGGTTATTATTTTATCAAAGGAAACAATATTAGATAATCCTCACTGGATTAGTTGATTATTATGTAGCATGCTGAGTTGTTGTTTTCAATTAACAAATATTGCTTAACCTAATATATATATATGGCATATAAATTAATTTTGGAATATTTTTATTTGAGTTTGTCATGACATGCATGGGAGGGGGTCAAATACCAAATTCTCTATTAGTCATTACAAACACTAACAACAGATACTGTGCTGATTAAATAAACACCGATAAATACTTTACAAAATGCTTAATGTTTCCAAGGTTTTTGCCAAAATTGATTTCTTAATATAAAAGTCATCCTCACAGCTTGAGAGAAATATGTTTCCAGTCTTTTATGACCCTGAAGTGGTCAGAAGACCCTCTAGATAAAAGTTTGTTTATCTGGTCTGACTATAAAGTTGATATCCTACTAATTTTCTTTCACCCATCTTTAAGAGGGGTCTCTTTAGATAACATATGTGCATGTGTGCAACATAGATGAGGTAAATCTGATGCTGTTTCTAAATATAGAATATTGGAATGCTAACCTACATCCAAACTTAACACAAAGAAAAATATAAACATACAATAATGTCTCATTCAAAATTTTATTTCATACCATTTATATAATTATTATAATTTTATTTTGGAAAAGCAAATAGTAATGTTAGTGTTATCTGCAACTGTAAATAAATTTACTTCAGAATTTTAATTCTTTATTTAAAAATGGTTCAAACATCATTTTTATTTTTGAAAAATATTGTTTACATTTTTTTATATTAATTACACAATTATAATTATAAAAAATGTAATAGTTTATGTAAATCATTTCAGTTTCAGGTTATATTCAGATATCAATACATATGTAAATCATTTCAGTTTCAGGTTATATTCAGATATCAATACATTTTTCTAGTTTAATGATAAAATTATTATTGACCATCTTTTAAAATTTACAAACTAAAAAGGTCTTCAGACAAAGTTTCGATATTAAAAAAAAAATCCCTTGACCCTACTATCAAGGTGTTTTCATTATTATTATTATTATTTTCATATCGAAACAAGCACCTGTGAAGACCTTCAGATTCTTTATTTTAACAGATGCCAACAATGGCAAACGATCAAGGCAACTAAATGTTAGTATTTTTCCTTACATATTTATAAATTTTATTTTCAAAGGTTCATTATTTCTCTTTCTTGTTCACTTGATATTATTTCCAAAAAGGAAACTCTCAAAATTGTTATGTCAATAAAAGTAATATTAGGTTACTCCCTACTGATGGTGTTAAGTATTTCCATGTGTAAAACAAAATAACATCAATATGAGAGAGAGAGAGAGAGAGAGAGAGAGAGAGAGAGAGAGAGAGAGAGAGATTTTAGAAAATAGCGAAAAAGTCATCTTATACTTTTTTCATATTGGTAAGTTGAATGCAGTTTAAGCGGAAACTAGAGAACTTATATCAAGAGGCAATATGATATTAATTAACATCCGATGATAAATTTTAAGTTTTTTTTCATAAGGATATGAGGACTTCTGTTCAAGTGCCTTCATCTGACTTCCGTGAAATTGACAAATTATAACGTGTCAAAACTTTTGTTTTATTTTAAAAAAATCATTTTGCGACAACAAATTTTCTCATTTGTAATTTACCGTTTAAAAATTGCTTTGAAGCTGTTTTTTGCAACTATAAAATTTACCGACTTAATATTTTATCAATAATAAATTTCAAAATTAAATTTCGTAACTCACCGCATTTAATCCGTTCATTGCCCAAGTGTCCTGTCCAAAAATATTTTGGCCATTTTTCAACAAAGATGTAACGGTATTAACGGTATTTACCGTATTAACCGGGCTGGACCAAGGATCGCTGTACAAACTTTGGCCACCTTGTACCCCTCCCTGGCCGTCTGCGAGGGTCAGGTAAACCCCCCAGTTCATTAAAAGTTGTGTTGGTTGGTACTGCATTGAGCCGTTTTGGTCCAGAGCGGCCAAAGAGGTCATTTTCCACCCCACCAGAAAAAGTTGCTGCCTCTGCCGAAACTGAGAAAACGGTGTAAAAGTTATCAATTCGGTCACCTTGCGCTGTCTATCATAAGAGTTAGATGTAAAAGGGATTCAGATTTGGCAAAAAAGGTGGGACTTACTTATTGCGCATGCTGATCTCCATAGCAACTGACTCCGTATCGAAGAGATCATATGGGGTCATTCAGTTACAGATATGGCCTTCTCGAATTTCTGGCGACTTGTGTCTGTTAAAATATCGTCATTGTTTACATTAAGTTATAAATAATTTCTTGTCACTCACCACCTAATTTTGAGGTTTCTGAATTTATGTTGGTTATTGTGACATATTTATTTTAACAGGTCAAAGTTTTGACAAGTTTTGTTTTTTGCCCAAAATTAAAAGTATATTTTTGACAAAGAGGAAAATTATCAAGATGTTGTATAAGAACAAGTAATATGAAGAAAAGGTGAAGACTAACCCGATATTATTTTTCCTTTTTTATTCTATTCATTTCTTAATAGTTCAGCTGTTGATCTTAAATAGCGATTGAGAATATTTTTATTTGTGTTATGTATTTTATTTAAAAAAATAATAATAACGAATTTATCAAAAGCTATTAAAGAACGTAGAAGCCGATGGCCTACAGGCGATATATAGACTGAATCTAAAACAGGAGATTTTTTTTTTTTTTTTTTTTTTTTTTTTTTTTTTTTTTTTTTTTTTTTTTGCAAACTTCAGAAACAAACAAGAAATATATTATAGACCACAGCCAGGAGGAGATAAAGACCTTGTTATAAATCATCGTTTAATTCGAAAAGACAAAGACTTAATGCTGTTAACAGACAAAAAAAAAAAAAAAAAAAAAAAAAAAAAAAAAAAGCACATGTTCTAGTAAGCAAAAATATCATGTGGTCATATTTTTTTTACTCAAATTGTCAAAAAACAGAAAAGCATATTTGCCGATTTTCTTCTGTGAGCTCTGAAACTTCTAGAACAATTTAAAACAAATTTTGTATCGAAAGTCCCTTGGTGAAATAAATCAAATTTTGTACAAAAGTCGCCTTCTTGAAGCATTTAACGGACACTGTTTTTGTAAATGATGAACACTTATCCATGGCTGATATATAACTTTATTTATCGTACAATTTAGTTCGAATTTGTGTTATTATTTTAACTGATAGCTATTTCCAAACATCTTCATTGACTTGTTATAAACGGAATATGGAAACTTTGTTTTATTTATTTTAGCTATTTCTTAGAAAAAATTTTAAAACTATAGTAGAAAGAACGTTATTCATTTAGTGAATGTGTTTTCTCATGAGCTGAGCTGAAATTAAATTTCCACATAAAAAAATTAAATCATTAAATCCTATTAAATGTTATATTTACAACCAGTTGGAAATAAACAAGAGGCCCAATCGGGCCTATATTGCTCAACAGGCACACAAATTGCATCACGTTTTGTGAAAAGTGGGGCAACCAAATATTATTTAGAACAAGAGGTCTAGTGGGCTTTAATGGTCATTTGATGACATCAGAACTGTGGTTGATGCTTATACTTGAAATATAATTGGCCTTGAAATTAGTAATAGAGGGAAAGTAAGCAAAGATGTTGTGTATGCAAGTCAATGAATAATCATTGTATGACAAAAATAAGAACGGTTAACACATTATTTTTATTAAATATTGTTTATTATTATGCATATTTAGGACAAACAAAACATCTGAGCATTCTTTTTGTAAATATAAAAATTGAATATACATTGTGCACAAGATCTTGTATTATAAACCATGTTCATAAGGAATGGAAAAGTTACATGACATTGATTCAACTGTATCCTACATAGATATTCAATGGATATATGGGATCAGTACAGTAATGAGAAGTACAGAAATAAAATTTGGAATCCGTGATAATAGATTGGATAAAGTTAATAGCAAAGTACATTAATTGTTAATTCTGAACAAGTATTTATTATACAAATAAACAACATATCACAGCTGTCACACTTATAATCTTGGTACGCCTGGTAAAAACTTAAGTCTACCCCACCTAGGAACCTTCCACACCAAATACGGTTCCAGTTGGCCCTGTGGTTTCAGAGGAGAAGATTTTCAAAGAATTGATTAAATATTACACCTCATTTGCATAATTCCTAAAAATCGGGTCAACGACAAAAAAATTTTCAGAAAAACCCGTTAAATATGTTAAATGCCCCACTATCTACTCTCTACATTTCAAATTTATACAAAAACAGTAAAAAATGATTCAACAATGGCTATTTATGTATTTTTGCAATTTATAATAACAGCGGCCATCTTGGATGTCAGGCGGGCTCGCCTGGTACAAACTTTAGTCTACCCAACCTAAGGACCTTCCACACCAAATTTGGTCCCAATTGGCTTAGTGGTTTCAGAAAAGAAGATTAAAGTTTATGCACACAAGGATGCAGGCAACACCATGCCATAAGCTCAGCTGGCTATAGCCAGTTGAGCTAAAAATCAAGCTAGGGTGTTTTCCTTACGTTGAAATTACTCCATTCTATAAACTAATTTGCAAAATTCGTGAATAACACAACACAGATTTATTTTAATCATATGAAGTTCACTTGTCACGATATATTCATGTGATTTCAAGCCATTAACTACGAAAGCCTGTTAGGCTCATGAATAAAAAAAATTAAAAGGCGTAATAACGCGAAATAAAGGCGTAATAACGCGAAATAAAGGCGTAATAACGCGAAATAAAGGCGTTATAACGCGAAATAAAGGCGTAATAACGCGAATTGAAAGGCGTTATAATGCGAAGTGAAAGGCGTAATAACGCGAAATAAAGGCGTAATAACGCGAAATAAAGGCGTAATAACGCGAACTGAAAGGCGTTATAATGCGAAGTGAAAGGCGTTATAATGCCTTTTTGTCTATATATAGAGCAGTCACTTCCCTTGAGAATCGTTTCTCTCCAAAGGTTAATATCCCTTTCCACAAACAGATTGATTTTAGTTTAAATTCTTTTAGACAGCCTAAAGCAAATGAAAGTGAATAAACCTTGATCTATCCACATTAACTAAGATAGACACAAATGTCATTTAATTACTATTAAATAATAATTAGGATCTAATTCATAAATAGCCATGTGTACAAAGACACTCTTTATGAAAAATACTTTAAAATCGACAAATGGAACGGTTTCAGAAATAACTATTCATTTCAGCGCAGGATCGGATGATGCACAGTTTTTTAAATTTTCATAGAAATTATACATATAAAAACTAATTACATTACATATAATGTACATGTGCAGGACACACACACACACACACACACACACACACACACACACACACACACACACACACACACACAGACTTTTAATAATGTATGTAATGGGGCGGAAAATAGACCTTTAAACCCTGGACCTCCACACCATTATGGTAAGCAACTTGCGTCATAAAACGAAATAAGGGGTTTTAAGGCGAATTGAAAGGCGTAATAACGGGAAAAAAAAGGCGTAATAACGCGAAATAAAGGCGTTATAACGCCTTTCAATTCGCGTTATTATGCCTTTCAATTCGCGTTATTACGCCTTTATTTCGCGTTATTACGCCTTTATTTCGCGTTATAACGCCTTTCAATTCGCGTTATTATGCCTTTCAATTCGCGTTTCACGCCTTTATTTCGCGTTATTACGCCTTTATTTCGCGTTATTACGCCTTTCAATTCGCGTTATAACGCCTTTATTTCGCATTATAACGCCTTTTAAATCCGCGTTATTACGCCTTGATTTCGCGTTATTACGCCGTTATTTCGCGTTATTACGCCTTTAAATTCACGTTGTTACGCCTTTATTTCGCGTTATTACGCCTTTTATTTTTTTTTATTCATGAGCTTAATAGGCTTTCGTAATTAACCATCAAGCAATGATGAAAAACCAAAATGTTGTGTTTAAGGAAGTAAAAAATCCTTACAAAAGAATAATCAACGCAAGAGAAATTCAGCGGTGAATGGTCAAAGCATACATTGAATGTAGCGCTTCCCATTTAAATGAAATAAAACATTTGTGCAAGCCAGCTTTCTTAATGGAGATTTACCGAGGGTATTATCGGCCAGTTGATGCAATCACAAAGAAATTGATATCTTTACGAAATCCTTATAATAAATGATTGCTAAGTTAAAGTAATGATGCAGTGAGTGACATAGCGAAACTGGACGCTAATCACTGGAAATCTGTGGATATCTGAGTATCTACAAATTGAGTCCTCTAAAACCCCAATCTGCGTGATTGCTTCCTAAGACTTTAGTCAAGTCAAGAACTTCCTTGGGTTTACAATGCTCATGTAACAATTCAAGAATTGCATTAACTGCTGACCAGAGATCTTTAGTTAATTACAAATATTTTTTAATGAATATGGTTTAAATAAAGATACTGCAATGTGCAGAATTTTAAATATTTCTTTTGGTAAGTAATATCCAATATCTCTAATACAATAACAGATATTCAATTTTAAGATATCTCTCATGTTCAAAATCAGCTAACTTTCCAAACTTGGTGGAGCATTGTAAAAACTACTTCAAGTTTCTTTCTTTGAATACATTTTACCATGTTATCATTTATCAAATCAACCAGCTCCAAGCTTTAGAAGATATTCAAGCAGTTATACCATCTATAAAGATTCAACCTTTTTAATGCTTCCAATGGGTTATTACAAAAACTTGTTTGAGGTTTTAATACATCAGATCATTGTGCTATTGGGTGAATATCAAGGGCAAAATATCTATTTTACAAACCTTACAATCTTCCTGCTATAAATGACATTTTAGACATCCTGTCCAATCAGTTAATTACAAAAAGGTACTGAAATGTTTAATAATTGAAGGCTTTGACTAAATGAATGCAAAAATCAACCAACTTCAAATAAATATAAGGCTGTGTGTAATGATGCTTTATACCAAGTTTCAAACTTCTTGGCTTTTTGTTTATGACAAGATGTTTAATTATGTGACATGATTTAAGGCAGCTGTGACTTTGAATGAATATTTCTGTCAGCATTTTCTTGCAAATATTGTCAAGCCAACACCGATATAAAATCTTAATATGACTTATTGGAGAAAAGACACCTTTAAATAGAAGTTCAGTTGTCCAGGGGACAAATGCAAATACCCCCACCCACTCCATCTGCAACAAACGGTAAACAGCAAACTTACATTTACACCGTGTAATTTACAGTATTTGGTTTTTGCTATTTATAAAAACAGGAGCCATCTTAGATTTGAGCCATCAGGCTGAAAATTACATACTTGAATATATTCCAATAAGGGACCTTCAATACTAAGCAACTAAATAATTATTTAAGCTGTTTCAGATAAGATTTTCAAAGAATCAGCTAAATTTAGCATAGCATCTAATTTGTATACATTTGTATTTCATTAAAAATGTCAAAAAAAAAAGTTATGGGGTACAATTTAAGTATTAAAAGGAAAATAACTCCAAGAAAATGCATTCAACAACAACAACAAAAATAAAACACACATACGCATGCACGCACACATGCACACACACACACACCCCCACACACACACACACCTGTATCTTCCCATAAACAGGTCCACATAGTTGAAGTCAATCCTTCCAATAACTTTGGAGGAGTAGTGGATACAAAGCTATGGAATGGACAAATAAACAGGATGGACAGACAGAAGGACAACACCAATACTACCGGTATATATACCAATACTACCGGTATATATACCAATACTACCGGTATATATACCAATACTACCGGTATATATACCAATACTACCGGTATATATACCAATACTGCCGGTATATATCCCCACCTTCAGACAGGGGTATAAAAACATCAACTACTATAATAGCTCATCCTAGGCATTTACTTAGTTGAGCTAAAAATTAACAACTCTGATGAACGTTGTGACAATTTTATTGCAACAGTACATTTTAACAACATCTGTTAGATTTACATGTTTATAAACCTATGTTAAAACAACAATGTAATCAAACAGCCATAATTACAGGTACATGTAAATACTTATATAATAGCACTGTACTAGAATTTAAGCTTTATTTTCTATAACAGGAATACATGTAAATCCATAGTGTAACCACACCAAGAAAGAATGTGGTTTACTTTTAAAAATACCAAAGACTGAATTTATTATTTTTTTTAAATAATTAAATGTGTTTCAAAATTAGTGAAATACAAAGGAATTTTAGAGTTTGCTAAATCATGTTCATAGTCAAAATTTGAAGAAATTATTTATATAGTTTAATGGAAATTTCTGTGATAATTCAATTATTAACTTGTATGTCTTTGAACTCTATATGCTTCAACATAATGTATATTTTTTAAATAAAAAAAATTGAATATCCATATCCCAAAAACCAATAAAAATAGGAAATTTTTTTTACTGTATTACAATATTATATAAGAATTATTAAATCACAACCATTTTATTCGAAATTGAAATTCAAATTTGATTCAATTTTGTTTTAAGTCAAATTACTTAAACTTCAAATTTCTTTGTTCCCAATCTAAGGTTTTTTAAACAGTGTTGTTATTAGAACTAGATTTATTAAAGTAAGTGCAAGTGTTTAGACAAAAAATCTTTGGATGTCAAACTTCAAATCTTAAACGAGAAAAATAAATAAATAACAAATTAATCAATTCAACACAAAGAAACATGCTTTGAGAAAAAAAATCCTTATTTCAAAACAGAACCAATAGATGACAAAATGCAATACTGACAATATAATAATCTAGTCTGGCTAATGGGTGATTTTTTTTAATTTAAAGAAAAGTTAATTTTTATTTGATTTCATCAAGAGAATAAATTTATACCAAGAATTTCTAACTCCTTTTATTAATCATATCCAATGATAACTACTTTTGTGATGATGGACCAAATGTTGGTTGTTATGGCAACAATTTTGATTTTAAAATTGTTATTAATTGTACATTCTTAGATATGATAAAATTTACTAATCTTGTGTTGTCATAACAATCCAAACAGTTTATATTTAAAAAAAAATCAGTAAAGCTTTCTTTGGGAAAAAAATAAATTATTCCTTCCATCAAATCAATGACGATATTATTTTGTCAATAACACATTTGAGACAAGGCTAGCCAGTGTGTAACCCTAGTCTTTTGATGGCAGATTTGTTTAAAATTGAGGATCTTTTTCACTAAATTTTACCCAGAAAAAAGTCCCAACAATATGAATAAAATCCATAAAACAAGAACAATATAAATATTTTATCCTGTCATGTTTCGGATTTGGATGAAATTCTAACTACACAAATCTCAATTACAATATATAACAGGTGTAACTTTAAAAGTTACCAGTCCTTGGTCTAAATAAGAATGACCTGAAACTTGGCAAAAAATCTAATCTCAAGGCTAAAAAACTTTGTACTTTCCTTAACAATTTAAGCCAACAAATGAATGTGTATGTAATAACAATCAGAGTTTAAAACAGTAACACTAAATACTTAACATAATAAACATAAAAAATTACATAAATCTCTGTGTTTTAATGTTAACATGTGATAAAAATACCCAAGTACAAAATGAAAAGAAAAAGAAAAAAACTTGCACACTCAAAAAAAATTCTGTTACATTAAATCATGCTATTTATTACAGTTATTTTTGGATATTTGTTACAATGGCATGTTCATGTAATTCCCGATATAAAATTACTATAAAACCATGTGCAAGTATTTCATGGTGTTTCCTCCATCATTTTCAAGAATAAAGCTTTCCACAGACAACTATACATGTACCAAAGACTTGATTTTGATTTAAAAGATTTTCATGTCCCAGTCATGTATATTTCATTTTTATCGAGACACCACCTGCTATAGGTAAAGTGGCAGGAATTTTGACATCTACCAAAGTATATGTTTAATGATGTCCTATCCACAAATATAAATATGTCTTCACGGTATGATGTGAAGTCTACTGAGGTAACAAAAGAATAATTCTTGTGTAACTGGGTCTTAGGTCACCAAAATGCTGTAGTTCAATGAAAGGGAGACAACTCTTTAAAATTACACACATTTGAAAAGTGGACACAATTCATATTGAAAAAGTAACAAACCCTTGTAAAAACTTTGGTCAAATTAACATGAGGTGAAAATACTGGTAATTTAAACATTTATTGATATAATATTAAATGATAATTCAATTTAAATGTCAACAATAAATTAACATACACATGTATATTTCGAAGTCATGTCATGTCATAAAATATGTAAAATCTCACATGTAACACTTAATACATTATTGTTGGACAATCTCAAAAGTCAAGGTTGTTAATAAAAAATATCAATATGTGTTTTTTTAATCATTCGTTGTGATTTTGATTTGTAACTGCACAGAGGTAATCAATTAAACCACAGATATCTACTGTTTAATAATTAAAAAATAAAAAATATTTTTTGTGATGGTTCATTAAAAAAAAAATCAAAAATTCTGATATGTTTTAAAAACATTTGAGACATACATGATGGTTTAAGAAAATATTTCAAGAACAGCATGTACTGAAAATTTCTTGAGAAAGTGAAAATTGTTGATATGTAGACTATATACTGACAAAATCTCAGAAAATTTAAAATGCATTTTAACCTTTGGACCCTCATCTTACTTCCACAGATCTTAAAATATTTATGAATGTTAATTATATTAATAATTGAGTTCAACATTACATGGAAAATTTTAAAATAAAACAGTGAAACAATAAAATTATCAAATTTTGACAATGCTTTCAGTTTCTTTTGGTATAACATGGCTTTAACTGCATCAAAGTAAAGAGAGAGTCAGTTTGTTATAAAGCTATTTTGTATAATACAACAAAACATGAGAAAGCTGTAAACATAGGCATAAAGAATAACTTACCATATTGAGTTCTATAAACATATGTTCATACTAAAAAATCATCTTTTTAATGTCTTGAAATGATGAAATAAGAATTTCTTTTGTTTCAAAATACATGTAGTATTATAACTTTTAATTTCAATAAAACATCTCTGTCACAGATGGCTTACTCTTTTTTCAAACTCAACAGCAGGGTTTTGGAGTGCACTGAGATACAACAGCAGGGTTTTGGAGTGCACTGAGATACAGAACCTTAAACAAACTACTGTAGTAAAGAGCTTTTTATAGCTTCAGTTTAAACAAGAGGCCCATGGGCCTTAACGCTCACCTGAGGACATGGCCAACCTGAGGATATATCCAAAATCATTTGCAAAAATACATAAAATATTCTAATATACATGCCATACAAAAAGTTAATAGTTTCCAAGATAATTAACAATTTGAGTCTTTTTATGCATCTATGACCTTGACCTTTAAACATAGAACCTTGAGCCACATATCAAAATGATTGTCATATCAATACCTACAAAATTCTAGTATATATACCTTTGCAAAAAGTTAATAGTTTTCAAGATAATTAACAATTTGGGTCTTTTTATGCATCTATGACCTTGACATTCAAATGTAAAACCTTGAATCTTATATCAGAATAATCACCATATCAATTCCTACAATATTCTAATATACATGCCATACAAAAAGTTAATAGTTTCCAAGATAATAAACAATTTCAGTCTTTTTATGCACCTATGACCTTGACCTTTGAATGTATGACCTTGAGCCACATATCAAAATGATTGTCATATCAATACCTACAAAATTCTAGTATATATACCTTTGCAAAAAGTTAATAGTTTTCAAGATAATTAACAATTTGGGTCTTTTTATGCATCTATGACCTTGACATTCAAATGTAAAACCTTGAATCTTATATCAGAATGATCACCATATCAATTCCTACAATAATCTAATATACATGCCAATACAAAAAGTTAATAGTTTCCAAGATAATTAACAATTTCAGTCTTTTTATGCACCTATGACCTTGACCTTTAAATGTATGACCTTGAGCCATATATCAAAATGTTCGTCGTGTCAATACCTACAATATTCTATAATACATGCCTATACAAAAAGTTTATAGTTTTCAAGCTAACGCACAATTTTAGTCTTTTTTAGCAAAAAAATAACATTTCAGGGGCAACAACTCCTACATGCATTATCATACAGTTACGAAACTTTGTACCTTTTTACATTTTGTCCTGCTAAACATTTTAACAATGTTTTAATATTATATATCTCTTATTATTTGGAAGAAAAAAGCCTAAAACTGCACAAATTACAAACTAGGTCATGACCTTGAACTTTGACCTTGACCCCATTTTGAAGGTTATTTCAAGAAAAAGTCAAAACTGAAAACCCCATGTCAATATCTATTCATATAGTCAAGTTATAATAATTTGAAGCCATTTTACGAAATTTTCAAAATTAAACGCAAAAACGCGTAACCTAATTTTTTACCAAATTTCACGAAATGAACAATTTATAAGCTTAAGACCCTAGAGAAGCCAAATATCACATCAGATTTTTTCTCCCATCATCGCTTTCAGAGAAGAAGATTTTTTAAGTTTTTTGGAACCATGGGTCACCTTGACCTAGTTTTGGGAGCCATGACAACGTCACGAACAAATCTGAATTGCACTGGCCCATATATGCATCTGACCAAGTTTCATTGAAATCTACCTCATAGTTTTAGAAAAGAAGTTGAAAATGTAAAACTTTACGCCGCGGACGACGACGACGACGACGACAACGCCGACGACGACGACAGACAAATTTTGATCAGAAAAGCTCACTTGAGCCTTTGGCTCAGGTGAGCTAAAAAAAATATTACAAGACCCAAGTGTGATTTGAACCCACAACCCAGGACTTTGAAAGTGAGAATACCACTTGATCATGCTGACTATGTAGAGTTGTGCCTCGTATGTAAATCAGAATAAAACACATGAGAGATTCTATACAACTTAAAGGTACACTGTATATAGCATATAGATTTGTTATATATATATTTTTTTCTTGAACAGATTATTATGTCATGAGTGATTCCCTTTCTCAGGTTTATGAGGTTATTTGTCACAAATCCTATCACCAATCTGCAGTAAAACCAAATTATTTAGAGCATATGTCTCATGCATTTGATGGCAACATGTGAAAAAATATATATTGTTAATTGATGATGCCATATTAAATAACAATTTGTTAAAGGAACATTTTAACTTCTGTTACTCCTTTATAATTTACGAATTGTCTGTCAATTGTGACTTTGTAAGGGATAAATGACATCATTGTAAATACATTTGGATATTAATGATGAACAATTAATGAATGTATGTCTTTGATTCATTTGAGTCTCCGAACATAGTGTGCATGCTCCAAGCTAATAATAATCACCGTTAAACTTTGTCCAACATGCTAGAGGATTCTATTTATTTACAGCTTATAGGAATGAAATTTCACATGCTAGAAGATTCTGTTTATTTACAGCTAATAGGAATGAAATTTTTGAAATGAATCTTAGAAGTTATCTATTTTTAAAAAAATATTTTTAGAAAGTCGTAAAAATTCAGAAAATTGAAAAACTTAATGCAGCATTAATACGAGAAGTTGACATTTTGTGGTAAAACAATCTAGTACCACACTGCAAAATAAACAATAAAGAATTGATGAAGAAAATGATAAATTTTTCTTCCTTCATTTTTTTATCCTCAGATGAAGCTTACTCATCAGGGTACATGTATTTCCAATTTTCACAAAAAATCTTTATGTCTTCACATCATCTGGGTCAGTTCCATAGAAACCCCTATTTATGTGATGCACAAACAACAAAATTAACAAATTACAAAATGCAATGAAACAAATTATAACACTTTTGCTGCTATTTACTTCAAGGAAGCAACTTCATAAGAAAGCATATCATATCCTTATTGCCAAGCAAACACAAAAGCACATGTTTTCTTGGACAGATCTTTCTACTTTTGTTTTTTCACATCTTGATTAACCTTTGGAACCTCTACATACCGGTTTCTAAATCCAATAGTTGCTTTGATGTCAGCTTGCAAATGCAAATAAAAAACAAGAGTTGTCTCTCTTTTAATAGTAAGAAGGCAGGTAAAATGTACTGATTTTGACTAGAGTTGTTAGTGGCACTAAAAGAAAATCTGATTTAGGACGCTACTGTCATTGAAAGATATATCTGAACAAAGTTCCAAATAGCAGCTCAAGTGTTATACATAAATGTCTATGAAAAGAACAAATATAATGAATCATATAAAAAATATGACAAAATATCTGATGAGTTTATTGAATTTGATTAAAAATAAAATTCAAATTCAAATGACTTTGTCTCAGACAATTCATATGATAATGGAAGACAAACTGATTTACAAAATGTACTTATATAAAGATTGTTAATAAAAAGAAAATGTTTTACGACTGAACAATCATTTTGATTTCTATATCACAAGACACAAGTGACATTTTAGGTACAACTATTATTCTCCCCAGATTTGTTATACTGAGAAACATGTAGATCCACAAAACAAACTTTTTTGGAATATCATTTCATATCTGAACAAAATCAGTAAGTCTAATCACAAATGTTAGATTGTCATAAATATAATTTGAGGTAAAATTATTTCCATTCTAAATATAGATAATTTTAGATTCGGAAAATGGAAAACCGGAAAACTAACAATATCACATTAATCTCGGGCCAAATGGCAAAACTGCTGTGGAGTTTTTTCAAAGTAAGAGCTAAATTAATTTTAGTTGTTCAATATAAAGGAAAATGATAGATTTTCTAAGCAAATGTGTTGGGGAGGGGGAGGGGCAGAAAAGAGATGATGATCAGAGAATATTGTGACTTATAAACTATTAATATGTAAACTTTATAAAACAGTTGTATATACAGACAAGTTTTTTTCTAAGAATTAAATTCTTATTCAGAACTGCAGACTGAACATTCAAACCAAAATATCCTTAAAACACATTAAAAATAAATAACAATTATATTTTACAATGAAAACAGCAATTTTGTGTCTATATAAAATTATTTTATACATTTACACAAAATTTATCTTTAAAGATACTAAAACAATTCTATCTGTGATTACTTAACAATACAACACACTCAGGAATACATAACTGCTCTTGAAGTCAAAGAATTCAGTAACGGATAAATGATTTTTTAAGGATGACAACACCTATAATATTAACCGTAGAAAAGAAAGAAGATAATGGCTCAGCCATCACGACATCTCATCTGTACATTCAAAATTTCATACAGGTTGTCTAATAAACTTAACAAAGAATGCTAACACAATCAAAAAAGATAATGGTGGGAGGAAAAAAAAAAGAAAAACCAAGCCAGTGAAATTCAGTTTTAATTCATGGTCAATGATTTTTTTCATTTACACTGAGCTAATAGAAGTAAAGCTGCAGAATTCTTTCCTTTGCATTGCCCTAATAGCAAGTACAAGTTCTTGTGTTGGCAGGTACTTTTTCACAGCTAGACAAAAAATGGCATCTTTCATGACAACAAATATTTTTTTGGCATTGAATTCTATGAATATCTACATAAGTTTAAATATGGAAACTAAAAATCTAACATGCATAAAATTTATATATATTTTTGCATTAATTTGCTTAAAAATAATGTGAGTTTTTCTCAGCAATTATCTGAACAATCAAACATTCTTTAGCAATTATCTGACCAATCAAAATTGCTTTAACAATTATAAGACATGTCAAAAATTACTATTTACTTATCTGACCAATCATAATAGTCTCTGCAATTATCTGTCCAATCAACACTTCATTCATCATTTATTTTCTTCTAATGCTAGTCCTTCCTGATTATGTTACAATAAAAATTTGTGCGATTCATGGTAAATCTGATTAAATGTTTTAAAAAATTACAAGATTTCTTTATTTAAAATATAAATAAAATGAATATTGCTGTTTTGATAATAATAAGATCCTGTTTCCATGACAACTGAACACTATGTTGGAAATACTGGTATCTAAGTTTTGTGTTCATCACAGTTTGTTTTTTTTTATAATATCACATTTTCATGTTAAATATACATGGGCATCATTCATTCATCTATAATCTTCTTGGTGTTATCTTCTCAATCTATAAAATATGACAAAATACACACTTTATTAAAGAAAAACTGTAAACTCTGTATCTTAAAGTAAAGAAAATAAATATGTGTGTATGTGTAAGTTGGTGTGTTACTTAAATAATTAAAGCACATTCTTTACAAAATGAACTACATGTCATCATTATAAAAAGTTTAAACCATTGTATTTTAATGTTGTAGATTGTTTGCAAGACACATACATAAGTGAATAGTTGGAGGTTATAAGGTTTGAGTCAGCCAGGAATCAAATACCCACCTCCCATTTACAGAGCCAGCACTACTAAGTGAGCTAATATATATGACAAATGACAGGTGCTTGTGGATTTTAATATTATGGCCTGCTTGTCATGCTCTACAAATGCGTGTAAATGAATGATTATATCAAAATCAAACAATATATAAAAGAACATGACTTCAAAACACTGGAGAGGATCACCTTGTTCACTAAAAGATATTGTTTAAATCTTGAGAGTAAGAACCAACTTGTTCACCACCCAGTGTCTGAGTAATGTGATTGGGTTGGTGATGGTATAATTGTATGCATGTTAAGTTGCCCTGAGTCTGTGTTAGTACGAGGAAGATCATAAAACAAAGTGACAAATCTCACACATATACAAATTTGTTCTTGGATATTCCTCAGAGATTAATTAACTTGCTTTTGTTATAAATAACTAAATCAATGCTAATGTGACTTTAAACAACATTATAACAATAATCTGTGAAGAAAGTTAAATTTGGAGCAAAATATGTGATACCCTGCAAGATAATCATATACATAAGTTCAATAGGTCAATGTAAACAGTTTAAGTGATCAAAGCTTCAGGCACAAGCATAAAATTAATGCAACAAATATGAAAGCCTAAGCATAAAGAATGTTATAGCATGTGTGGAAGAGAGAGAGAGAGAGAGAGAGAGAGCGGAAAACCAAACAGACAGACAGGCAAAGACAATAAAACCAAACATTAGAACAAAGGAATAAAAAAATGATAATAAAACACACAAAAACTATCAATGGAAGATACAGTTTAACATGCACTATGTACAAAGTTATGAGAAATTATTTATCAGAATAAGTCTATGATTTTGTGTCAAAATAAATTATTCTATAAAATAATGGTAAAATAAGTATTCACTGTTAAAAAGAAAAAAAAAATCAGGTGAGATTAAAGTGTTGTTAAAACCTTCAGAATTGTGTTAATATCTAGCTTTTAAGTGCCTCAATAGCTAAAAATACAAACATATATAAAATATACATTATGTTCTCATTTTATTTTCATATGCAATATGGTAGGATTATTTGATTTACAAACTACAATATAATTTTAATAACTTAAAGTGAATGGGACTTTTATTTTGATTTACCTCATTGAAAGTTGAAGTTTTTTAAAGTCACAGTAACAAGTAAAAACAGTTGGGATTTAAAATGTTTTGAAGTTACCCCAAGTATTCAAGAATGTGAAGTTTGATTTATCTTATTTCTAAAGTTAATTTCTACCTGCAAACAACAGGTGGTCTATTTTATGAACCTTTTGATTTTATCGTGAAGCAGAAATAATGTTTTCCCCTTTTGTTTTCATGAATAACCATATAAAATATTTTAATGAATAGATGAATTTTGCATTTACATTTTAGACTTTTATAATTGTTAAAAATTAATATATTATCAGAAAAGAGATGTCAGCTTTGAATTTTTAAAAAAATATTGTTTAGTTTATTATTTATGGAATTTATGCACTGTATAAAGACAAATTAAAGTGAGACAAAATAAAACAATTTTTTGTGAATTCAAATAAAATAATTATGCTTAAAATCTTGTAGTGATTGGTATTATAATACAGACTCTTATCACATCTTCAAAAGGTCTTGCTTTTAATAATTTATTAATTAAAAATCCTAATATCAGAAATTCTGATATTTTTAATACCAAAGGTTGGTGGTTTTATATGGGTACTCCAGTTTTCTCAGCACACCCAGAACTGATCATACTAGAATATTTAATTGGATGTAAAACACCCTTACTCCACTAAAAATTGTAATAAAGGTGTTGTTTTTGGCAAGTTCAAAATGTTAATATTAATTAAAAAATAATAATTTTGAGTAACCAGATTTATTAGGAGTAGTAGTGAATTCTAAGAAGCATGAGGCACCTGAAAGCTTTGTGAGTGGTAAATCACACACTGTAATTATGTGATGTTACTCACAATTCTACTCTCAATCTGCAAAAAGTTACAATCATGTACATGAATAAGTATTCTTACAGCATCATGGTGTCAATCATGAAAAACTTAATCTGGAGTCTTTGGCAATGTTTAATTGAACACAGGAATGCCCATCACTATATCAAAACAAGATGTGGTGGCTGAGTGATTAAGGAATTATTCTTCAAATGTAAAGTGTCAAATGGCTGTGGGTTCAACCCCAGTTGCCTGCTAGTAAGATAGATTTTTTCCTTTGTCGTTGACCACTAATAGCTGGTTTGGTAGCAGTATAATGAACTGAGTGGTCTTTGATTTTATCCCTGACATTTTGGGCAGCTCGAGTACTCTAAGAGGGTGACTTAAATGCACATTAGTAAAAAGCAGATCTGAAGTCAATACAACACAACAATAACTTTGTGTACAGATTAATACTTAAAATAAAGCATGATTAATAGGGAAAATTGTCTCATTATTAGCTGAAAAATTGCTGATGCCACAACAAACATTTAACAAACCATTTCAATATGAAGTAGGATTATAAAGAATTGCAAATTAAATAAATCTGTTTGTTTCTATATCTAGTTCATCAAGAAAAACCTTAACCATTGGGCAACAATGTCAAAATAATATAAATGTTGAAGGTGAAGCTGATATACACAGAATAAAAAGTAACACTTATGACTTGTCTTTTGTTTCTTTTATTACAACAACAGGGGCCTTAGTGGAAGTTTACAGATAGGGGCCTAGGTGGCCCGAAGCAAAAGGTTTCGGATCACAACACTTATATCTGCCTGGCTTGGCTCTACAACAGCAGATTGTAGGAGCCTTGGATGCTGAGGGCCTAAAGCACAAACTTACAGTTTACAACATCTTTAAACTGTCTAGCTAGAAAACTATTTTGTTGATCCTAACATGAAAATTTTTGTCAGTTGGGTTTGCTAGTAATTTTTTTCTGAGCATTCAGGACTTCTGCTATAACCCAAAATTGACTGCATTTGATGGAATTTACAGGGACATAAAACACCATTTGTATACTTTAATTACAGATGAAAGTGAAAGTTGGTTAAAATACTTTCAAAGTTTGAGATATTAATTGTGCATAGAAATTTGGGAATAGTATTGAAATAGTCAAAATTTTGGGCACTGATTAATCATGTAAATCTATAGTACAGGAAAGATGTTAATTTTTGCTTTTGAAATTACTCCAGAGAATGAAGAATAGAATAAAAATTACTGATAAATGACAATTACCTTGTAGGACATGATGTACTAGCACCTGACATACTGCTCTGTGATGTTCCGATACTTAACGATGAGAAACCACTGTGACATGACTGTAGACTTGTCATTGATCCCCTGTAAAGCAAACATGTTGAAAAATCAGATAAATGGCAAGTTTTGTGCATATGACATGATATGTCACCAAGGACACTACTTTCTGTGTAAAAAGCACTATTTTCAACATGTAGAATATCCACAGCATCAAGATTTTCTTTCTAGTGAAATATCCTATTGAAATTAAGGATGGCAAAGTTATTATAATTTCAACTAGTAAGTAAACTATGCCAAAATTTATTTAAGATATCTGAATCTTCTATGAGAATTTTGTATAATTTTTATCACAAACACAGTAAAAGAAAAAGTAATTAAAACCATCAACAAACATGTCAGGTAAGCAGCGAAAATCTCCTGCAAACATATAGTACCACAAAGAAACTTTACCAAACACTGATACTTATAACACAAGTCATTCAGTACTCTGACTGATTATACTGTTTGGATAAGACAGGTATATGATTTGATCTTGATGTGTTCATTATTAAACAATATTGCTGGTTATAAAATGGGGGGGGGGGGGTTGTTAAAAAATCCAAACTTGTGGTCAAAGGGGAGACAACTGGCTTAAATGTAGTTAATCTGCCCAAAAATACAGTAACTGTGTCAAAACTAGTCAAAGACATTTAGTTGTCATTTAAAAAATAATGGAAAAACACAAAAATGCCAAAACTTGTTTTGTAAGTGAAGACTACTCACCTAAAAGCATCTGATTTGAGTAATTCTGTATGATACATGACCTTTGATTTATGAGTTGCGAGTGTGAAATCAAATGAAGCTTTGGCTGAATCAAAATATTTCCACTGTAATAAATAACTACCAGCCTGACTTGTTACATGAGATCCCTAAAAAATACAACCAAACATTTTTAATAAAAAAAATCTAATAGAAACTGGAGCTTGAAGGCATTTTTTGATATATAAAGCAACAAAAGCTGTCAGAAAAACAATGAAGCTAGTCTTAACAATAAGTCTATAACTGTATGGTTATGCCTTGATTTTAATAAAATCTTTCACACCTTTACTCTATTCTGATATTCTTGTTCTATCAGAATCTTGTATAAGGGATGTCTTGATTTTGATATTCTATTTAAAACTTCATAAGAAAACAAATTCATAGTGCTTGATACCGCTAATTAGAAATATTCATTGCAACAAATACTAACTGTCCAGTTGTATTATCTCAAACCATATATAACTATATGGTTCCATGACAAATTTTGTTTTATTTATTTATTTATTTATTCATTTATCTATTTATCTATTAATGAATTATTTTTTGTGGTTAATACAAAGCTAACATGTTTTCTTATATACAGTTTCATGTCTGCATTATTTTTTTAGTTTATACACAGGTAGTGTGTCCTCTTTACAGTACATACCTGAACACTGTCTCCGTCTCTACATATACACGGTGGTTCCACAATACTCAGGTCCACACCCACCTGCATTGATTTGTCTATATATTGTACTGAGCCAATGCCACCTGTGGCACCACTGACATGGTGTTGGTGGTGTGGATCAGCTGATATAGAGCCTTTACATTTTAAGACTGTAAATGTCACATCACCCTTCAGTATATCAAAATCCCAGGTTAATACTGACCCTCTCTGAGGTACCTGTATCAGCACCTGCAATAAATACACAATGATCAAATATATTACTGTAATAAAATACGGTAATTACAATATGAACCTGTATTTTTAATCACACAAGCAACTGTCAGATAAGCCTATAGACATACAGAATACACAAATGCGGAATGGAAGTTTAAAATTTCTAGCTAAAATGTTCTTTAAATCACTAATAAACTAATTTTATTAACAGGAAGGTTGACATCCTAGTCAAGTATAACTGAATTGTTGTCACCATGCATATATCTGTACAATTACTGTCAAGTGGTTTTTTTATGGCATGCCTTCTATGACTTGGGCATTAGTGGTTTATCACAAGAGGTTTTTAAACCAAAAGCTGAATTAAATGCTGAAACAAATCTAAAGTAAACATATAACTAGATGAACAATAACTGACCCCTATCAAGATTCCTTAACAGCAGTAAAAGAAAACACAGTACAAAGGGAAATCAAGATCTTAAGTAAACTAAACTGACAAACTTCTTCAAACAAGGATCTTGCCAGACGGAAATGGAACCTACAAATTGATAAGTACTGTGAGTTGTGAGCAGGTGCTTTATATAGCTCAGCCAATAAAGCATCTGGATAAATATAGCTTATAAAGCATCTGGATGAATACATAGTTGCAGGCATGAAAACAATACTGTCTGCCATATGAAGATCATGGTATAAAGATCAGAAGGCCATTTACTAGTCATCTTTAAATCAGGTCAACAGAGTAAATATTTGAGGAGAATATAATTGGTGGTTGCAAACACCCATATACCCATAACAAATATAACAAATCCAATACATTTTTCCTGCTCTGTATTTTTTTGCAGTGCTGAGATAATAAGAAATTACATAAAGTATTCTATGATATAATAAGTACCTCATGTGGAAAGTCTTTCACAACATGGGCCGTGTTGTATAAACTGTCTGTACTCAAGGGTGGACCATCTGGTGATTTGTCGGAAAATTCTTCTTTGTACAATGACTTAGGAACCATATTTCCCTCAGGAACATCACACTAAAAATAATACGGTAAATCAAATATCCTAGTGAAACAAATTTCCACATAAAAATTTTTGCTTTGTAATTACTTATACACTTATTTTAATATTTCTTTTATTTTCATTTGGTTTGACTATATACCAACTCATAAACTTTCTTTGCACATGCAACTGCAATCACAGATGTAAGAAATCTAAATGTAAAATTTTCTTTTATTTTCATTTGGTTTGACTATATACCAACTCATAAACTTTCTTTGCACATGCAACTGCAATCACAGATGTAAGAAATCCAAATGTAAAATTTTCTTTTATTTTCATTTGGTTTGACTACGGTATATACCAACTCATAAACTTTCTTTGCATATGCAACTGCAGTGGTTTTGTTTGCCTAAAATTACTACCGAATAAAGGTAGTTTCCCCTTGAGAAATAAGACTAAAATTTCCCAATTTAACAACTAAAATTCCCCAAAAGGCAACAGTGACACACAATCAAATAGTTTAAGTTAAATCCAGTTATCCAAAACTGTTCTCACAGACAAAAAATGTTAGATATTGTCACAATATAAAATCTTTGCAATGAATTTCGAAATTCTGGGCGTTATATGTGACATAAAAAGGGTCCAAATTTTCCCAATCTGAAAGGTAGAAGGTAGTTTTTAAAAACCATAGCAAAATCACTGAACTGCAATCACAGATGTAAGAAATCTAAATGTAAAATTTTCTTTTATTTTCATTTGGTTTGACTATATACCAACTCATAAACTTTCATTGCACATGCAACTGCAATCACAGATGTAAGAAATCCAAATGTAAAAGTTGCTGGTTAAAAAACAAATAAATAAATAAATAAATAATCACAATGATGTTATTCTCTGAAAAGTTACATAACTGAGAGCTGATTTTTCAAAAAAAGAGTTTTTAAATGAGTACTTCTGTTTTCAGAGGGAATAATAAATTCCTAAAATGGCAAAATAATGGTGTTATCTACCTTAGCAATTTTTTCTTGACAAAAGGTTAAATTAGTACTTTAGTTGCAATTTGTGTGTATACCCAGTGTATACCTATTGTTAGAAATATCACATTTATTACAAAACACAAAAATTCATCATTTTTTATTTCTGTTGAAGTAGGTTTTTTTTTTAGTTTTCAAGTAACTTTGACCAGGGTCTAAAGTTTTTTTTTGTAAAACAAAATTATTAAATACATGTACAAATATAGATGGGAAAATAAATCTGACTGATTTTGTTTTTCTTCGATATCAATTACTGCATGAATATGACAGATTATGAAAGTAAAAAATTTACATTTATTTGGGGTTGATGTTACCTAAAAGTACAGGTGAAAAGGCAAAAATGCTTTCAAAAAATGCTGGCTTAAGTTTGACCAGACTGAACAGCTCTACATTTTCTGAATAAATACATTTATTTTCTTAATCACTACCAGACCGAACTGATTGTATTGATAACTTATATAATAATATATAAAAATAATAATCATAATAACGGTAATTATAGTAATAATCATAATAATAATAATACAAACATTTTCAAGGACATACATGATGTTATAAATGTCACATTTTTGCCAAACCCATCTATAGCATACAGGTATATATAAATGTATTTATAGAGCGAGAGAGACCGTTATTATCAGCATGATTATTATATTTTCATGAAAAAAAACAGGTTATTTTTGTACAACTGTGATAATTAAGATCATGATGGGGTAATTAACAATCAGAGGTTGATTTTACTTAAAAGTACAAGTAAACAAGCAAAATAAAATTAATAGGACTAATTTATTCATTTTCATATATATATATATATATATATATATATATATATATATATATATATATATATATATATAATTATTATTATTATTATTACATGTATTGTACAATTTTTTTATTCTTAAGAAATAGAAAATAAATCATAAACAAACTTATTTTGTGACAACAACCTGATGATTAGAGGTGATAGAATAAAACAGGATGTTTACCAAGTTTAGATTGTTTTGAATCTCAAATTCCTGAATTACAGACTCAATAATCTATCTCTCAATCAGATATTAATTCCACTTCACATAAGTAAAATAAAAATAAAGTCCATTTATTATGAAAAGAAAATAGAATGTTTTATTCCTAGTTTAGATCATTTGCTGCTGATAGATCCTAGAGGCAATTTCAATTAAATGAGTCTTTTATTACAAATAAACCTTATCAGAGACAATTATTATTATTATTATTATTATTATCATCATTATTACAATTATTATTGGTCAGAAGAAGGCAACAAGAGACATGAAAAATGTCAATCTTCAGGAACTGTTACTATCTATACATGTAACAAAATGGATCTCATGGGCTTTTTGTTTTGTTTTTTTTTTTTCTGTATGCAAAAAAAAACTTTGTTATTATAATTTTATTACTGGTATTAATAAAAAGAATTTAAAAGTATGTTTCCCCCAAATTTCTTCTTTTTTTGATTTATCCTGTAACCACATAGCTTGCTAAATACACCTATTTGTTTAATATTTTTTGCTTAAAGTAAATTTTAAGTAAATTATCATATATTAAAGTTACCAAACCTTTTATAAAATTTTCAAGCTACATAACCTTGTCAATCCTATAGATATTCTAATCTAGGTTGGGTACATAAACCACTATTAAACTGTGCAAACCAATTATCATACCATTTCCTTGTCAGTCAATTTGTTTGGAAATTTGTAAAAAACGATCATTTTTATTATTCATTGATATATGTATTGTAATTTCACACAGTGTAACATTTAAAACCAATCTCTAAAGGCATTCAAAATGTCCTATTCATTTCAAACCCACCTGTAGCATACAGTTTATATATAGGTGTAGATAATTAACAACTTAACACAATGCTTAACACAATCTGTGTCATCAAATCAGCTGCTGGATTGTTACAAGTGGTGTCAGAGTTGACAGTACCTGTATTAACTTGCTCAGTTAATTAATTTTGTATTACAGGTTTCTATACAACATGTTTTGTAATGGGACACATCTATATTGCCAATTCCATCCTTTAGGCATAAAAATTAAATTAGCAATAAAGATTGTGACTAGTGATTTAAAGAACAAACTCATTAGAAAAATGTCCATGGATGTACTGCATTTCTGAAATAGTGAAATCTTCATCTTTGTATACTTACATAACAGTCTCCTCCTAAGAAATCAGGTATATATCTTTTCTCGATAAAGTCCACCAGACCACCTGGTCCTTGATAGTCATTACCGCCATATATCATAAACTTCTGTCGAGTGTTTTCATCAATAAATGGACTTACAAGGGTCCATAAAACAGGAAAAACCCGAGGAGCACGGACTATCAATAACTGACCCATGGTTTCTGGATAATTTGCTTCGACTAACTCAATCAGTCGTAACAAAGCCCGTATTCCAGGGCGCCATAAATGTCTCATACTTAATCCCTCGAGATCAACAATACATGTACATGCACTGAAAAATTAATATACAATAAAGCATTAATATATGAATTTGAAATCATGTATATAAAATAGTTAAAGCAACAAAGAACATGACATACTGGGACCCCATACCTCCCCCCCCCACACACACTCACTTTTATGAGGCAAAAAATATATCATTATTTTCAATATCTATTCAATCTAAAAGCCTTTTATTAGACTGATTAGAAATTGAAAACTTGTAAATGATTTCAGGAGGAAAGAAATTGGTAAAAAAGGTATTTTATTTAAAAAAGTAATTTTGAAACAATCAGAACTCCATGAATCAATATTTCTCAGATATGATCACATCTTTATTTAGTGAAAAATTATTTCAAATTTGTTAATTCAAATGCCCTGAAATTTGGAAGTAAAACGGAAATCCAATGGACTCCCAAGTTAACAAAATTTTCCTGAACAATCATTTAGGACATGCCTCCTTCTGTAAGATTAAGACACACCCCATAAGACATGCCTACTCAATGATTTAAATCTTACCTAACAGGAAAGCCTTTAGACTTTGTAGCCTCTTCTGCTCTTTTAAGACCATCTTCATTCACAGCAATTACCTGACAAGGTTCAAAACATAGAAATTATTATTACTTAATTTTGAGAATGAGTTAGTGAAATAGGTCACAGTCAATGTTATTTAAAATATACTTTACTTTTCATGACATGCCTTACATCAAACAGGACATCAATTTTTTAAGGACAAGAATATTTTTCAAATCTCTTTCAGAAATCCAAGTTTTGATAGAAGATTAAAATCCTCTAATAAAATTTCAATGTCTTAATGGGGGTTTGAACCCACATTCTTTGACTTGGAATGTCAGTAACAGTAACACTATGCTAGGCTACCCACTCAATTTTAGGCTTAAGAATCAATATTTCTACTAGCTGAAAATATCATTATGATGTAAATATCACAAATTATAAATCAATTTCCCCCATGTGCATTAAGTTGTGTTAATGATGTAAATAACTACAAAATACAGCTGGACAAACCATTAATATTCTAAGTCAGACACATTAGTGCTCAGATATAACTGGTTTTATTCAATAAACAGACATAAGAAATAAATAATTGTAAAAAAATCAATTTTTAATCAAGAGCAGGCAATAACATTTTGATTGAAGAAATATTTTCTATTACATTGTCAAGTAGGACATAAGTGGCTGTATCACAAGTCTTGATGTATAAAGGAAGTCTGAAAGTCCATATAACAAAATAAGGAAGTGTGAAAGTCCATATAACAGAATAAGGAAGTGTGAAAGTCCATATAACAGAATAAGGAAGTGTGAAAGTCCATATAACAAAATAAGGAAGTGTGAAAGTCATATAACAGAATAAGGAAGCGTGGAAGTCCATATAACAGAATAAGGAAGTGTGAAAGTCCATATTACAGAATAAGGAAGTGTGAAAGTCCATATAACAAAATAAGTTAGTGTGAAAGTCCATATAACAGAATAAAAAAGTGTGAAAGTCCATATAACAGAATAAGGAAGTATGAAAGTCCATATAACAAAATAAGGAAGTGTGAAAGTCATAAAACAGAATAAGGAAGTGTGAAAGTCATATAACAGAATAAGGAATTGTGAAAGTCCATATAACAGAATAAGGAAGTGTGGAAGTCCATTTAACAAAATAAGGAAGTGTGGAAGTCCATATAACAGAATAAGGAAGTGTGAAAGTCCATATAACAGAATAAGGAATTGTGAAAGTCCATATAACAAAATAAGTTAGTGTGAAAGTCCATATAACAAAATAAAAAAGTGTGAAAGTCCATATAACAGAATAAGGAGGTGTGAAAGTCCATATAACAAAATAAGGAAGTGTGAAAGTCATATAACAGAATTAAGAAGTGTGAAAGTCCATATAACAGAATAAGGAAGTGTGAAAGTCAATATAACAGAATTAAGAAGTGTGAAAGTCCATATAACAAAATAAGGAAGAGTGAAAGTCCATATAACAGAATAAGGAAGTGTGAAAGTCCATATAACAAAATAAGGAAGTGTGAAAGTCCATATAACAGAATAAGGAGGTGTGAAAGTCCATATAACAGAATGAGGAAGTGTGAAAGTCCATATAATAGAATAAGGAAGTGTGAAAGTCCATATAACAGAATAAGGAAGTGTGAAAGTCCTTTTAACAAATGTATAGCCAAACAAAACACACAACTTCTTCACTAATAAAGACAATACCACATATCACATGTATCACTACCTAAAACATGTTCAATTCCCTTCACAAACTGTCACAATTTATTTTTGAGATTCCTCAAAGAGTCATTACAGGTTACTGAACATCAAGCTATGATGAAAAATTAAAATGTTAAATTTTGCTTTGTAATAAAGTTTCCCAAACAGATAAATCAAATGCCAAAAATGATCACTTATGTGTAGACCCTCATAATTGATGTTCACTACATTAAATTAAATAATAAAAAAATAACTGAGGACTTCACTATCACCACATAAGCACTAGTTTCCAATAAAACTGGAATGGATGAGGTTTAATTTCAGTACTTGCTAATTCTATTTTTTCAGGTCAAAACTTTGTTCTATATTTTCTCTTACATGTCTCAACAAAGCTTCTTCTCCCACTGACTTCATCAGGCCTTTGACATCCATCTGTCCGAGCTTCAAAATATACAGAGGTCGCCCATCTACAATGTAAAAGTACATGTAAATAAGATTTAAAATCTGTCCTGAGAATGAATAAAATAATTAACTTGGTATTAATGAGATAAAACCACCCAGAGTATGAGTCTTCCACCTTGGACAGGATACTAATCCATTGCAAAATTATGTTTCAGACAAATCCTATAACTATACTCACTAGGACACAGAGATATATAGTAACATTTTGAAAGAACATATAAATGCAACTGATATTGAACACTAAGATTATATAAAGGTATTTACAGAAAAACCATGTACAAATGAAACTGTCTCATAAAGACTTAAAAGTAGGTTTAATTTAACTTCATATGTTGTTCAAGTCATAATCTATAATTTCAAATCTAAAGACCAGAAATAAACAATGAAAAAACAAACCTTTTCTAGAGAAAGAAGACTTTAAAAACCCAACTAGTCCCTGATTAAATGCAACCAAATTTTTACCATGGAACATACGTCATGTTTTTGTTTTAAATTTGCAAATTGTTAATTTTCTGAAAAATAGAATGGACAGTTAAGGGATTCATTTGCCTATTGGTTATTTTTTTGTTAAGTTTTTTTTTTTCAAAAGCTTCTGGTCCTACTATTGGATAAAAACAATTACAAACCTCTATCAGAGTAATGCCATCCTCCACAGTAATACTGTTCCACTATCTCGCTTGGTTTATAGGTCTCAGATAGTCTGTCTATATTATGAAGTTTTCTCCAAGCTAATGAATGTAACAACATTTCTCTTGCTTTCTCTACACTATAATCTCTGGCTTTCAAAAATCTTAATATGTGAGCATCTTTTGGAATCTGTAAAGATAATTTTATTGATATTCAACAAATCTGCAAAAAGGGTTTGCCTATAAATCCTGCAATAATCTGAAATGTTTGTGTCAAACTATTGTTTGTTTCTAATATCAAACTGTATAATTTGATATAACAAAGAGCACTTGAATCCTCCAATAAAAATTTTAATTTGGACTGAAAAAAGCATAAAAATTATGTATTACTGTTAAAACCATATTGAACATTTCTGTCAAACATAATTTTTAAAAAATTTCACAAAGAATTTTTTTTTGCAACAGACAGACAAGGGTCATATGTTTTTGAATCTTCATTTGCCCAAAATAAGAGTCTCATGCTATTGAGTAAAGGAAGAACCACAGCACTGATATACTAGTATCATGCAATGTCAAATCATTATCTATCTTTGATAAATTATACAATGTAAACATATAACTCCATAAAAATCACTATTTACCTTTTCTTTGTGTGTTTCTCTTAATCTACGGCGTAATTGTACCAAAGCATTCTCCTGCACAGGTGACAAATTCCCAAGGAAACGTTCAATAAAAACATCATCCAACTTTCCACTGCAACTTTCAACTGGTGATGATAATACTTCTGAAAATTATAAAAACAAAAACTATGAAGTATCAGAAAATCACAATATGGATTTATCTTATCTAAAATTTGGTATTACTTGAAAAAAATAAAAGTTCTCAAAGAAGACAACAGTGTGAAATTATTTTGGAATAAATATGCTATCAAATAAAATTGAAGTGAGGTTTACATTTTCAATGGGATTAAAATGTCAAATAAAACAATTAGAGAAAGATTGAGGAAGTTAATGAGTTTTAATGTCACAAACATGATCAATATTAAGTAATGTCAAGAAATCACTGGTAAAGCCTGTGTTATGTAATAACAGCAATAAACAGTGAACCTTATATTTATGCACTGCCAAACATAAAATAGAGCATCAGATTCAATGTCTAATCCAGAAGACTTGCAACTCCTATCTTTTGCTTGTAAAGAGAAGTCACTACTCATTTATAAATCTTGGGTCTGAAGGTCCAGAGACCAGGCTTATGACACTACTCATTTATAAATCTTGGGTCTGAAGGTCCAGAGACCAGGCTTATGACACTACTCATTTATAAATCTTAGGTCTGAAGGTCCAGAGACCAGGCTTATGACACTACTCATTTATAAATCTTGGGTCTGAAGGTCCAGAGACCAGGCTTATGACACTACTCATTTATAAATCTTGGGTCTGAAGGTCCAGAGACCAGGCTTATGACACTACTCATTTATAAATCTTAGGTCTGAAGGTCCAGAGACCAGGCTTATGACACTACTCATTTATAAATCTTGGGTCTGAAGGTCCAGAGACCAGGCTTATGACACTACTCATTTATAAATCTTAGGTCTGAAGGTCCAGAGACCAGGCTTATGACACTACTCATTTATAAATCTTGGGTCTGAAGGTCCAGAGACCAGGCGTATGACAATACTCATTTATAAATCTTGGGTCTGAAGGTCCAGAGACCAGGCGTATGACACTACTCATTTATAAATCTTGGGTCTGAAGGTCCAGAGACCAGGGTTATGACACTACTCATTTATAAATCTTAGGTCTGAAGGTCCAGAGACCAGACTTATGACACTACTCATTTATAAATCTTGGGTCTGAAGGTCCAGAGACCAGACTTATGACACTACTCATTTATAAATCTTGGGTCTGAAGGTCCAGAGACCAGACTTATGTCACTACTCATTTATAAATCTTGGGTCTGAAGGTCCAGAGACCAGACTTATGACACTACTCATTTATAAATCTTGGGTCTGAAGGTCCAGAGACCAGACTTATGACACTACTCATTTATAAATCTTGGGTCTGAAGGTCCAGAGACCAGACTTATGTCACTACTCATTTATAAATCTTGGGTCTGAAGGTCCAGAGACCAGACTTATGACACTACTCATTTATAAATCTTAGGTCTGAAGGTCCAGAGACCAGGCTTATGACACTACTCATTTATAAATCTTGGGTCTGAAGGTCCAGAGACCAGACTTATGACACTACTCATTTATAAATCTTGGGTCTGAAGGTCCAGAGACCAGACTTATGACACTACTCATTTATAAATCTTGGGTCTGAAGGTCCAGAGACCAGACTTATGTCACTACTCATTTATAAATCTTGGGTCTGAAGGTCCAGAGACCAGACTTATGACACTACTCATTTATAAATCTTGGGTCTGAAGGTCCAGAGACCAGACTTATGTCACTACTCATTTATAAATCTTGGGTCTGAAGGTCCAGAGACCAGGCTTATGACACTACTCATTTATAAATCTTAGGTCTGAAGGTCCAGAGACCAGGCTTATGACACTACTCATTTATAAATCTTGGGTCTGAAGGTCCAGAGACCAGGCTTATGAATTACACTGCCTCTTATAACTAGGTTTAAATACACTTCAGCAGTGTGAAAGTTTGTTAACAGTAGTGATAAAGTTTGTTAACAGTAGTGATAAAGTTTGTTAACAGTAGTGATTTTCTCCATGCACTCTTGTTTTCTCTACCATTTTAAAACTATCTTTGTACAAGTAAAAGAATCTTGATTGTGGCTTAAAACACTATTACCCCATTCTGATAACTGAATCATGTCCTAGTAGATAGTTCTTTAATGGGCAAGTGTTCAATGCTATGATAGTGAAAGAAACTAGATAAATTCAAAAGAAACCATTACCCCTGTACCTGTAACCCAAAATCTTACACAATCTTTGACATTTAGGTTATAAAATTGTAACCCTAAATCTTACACAATCTTTGAAATTTAGGTTATTAATTTGTAACCCTAAATCTTACACAATCTTTGACATTTAGGTTATTAATTTGTAACCCTAAATCTTACACAATCTTTGACATTTAGGTTATTAATTTGTAACCCTAAATCTTACACAATCTTTGACATTTAGGTTATAATTTGTAACCCTAAATCTTACACAATCTTTGACATTTAGGTTATTAATTTGTAACCCTAAATCTTACACAATCTTTGACATTTAGGTTATAAATCTGTAACCCTAAATCTTACACAATCTTTGACATTTAGGTTATAATTTGTAACCCTAAATCTTACACAATCTTTGACATTTAAGTTATAAATTTGATGCAATAGTAGGAGAAACAATCAGACCATAGCCAATATCAGTAATGCTCATAGTTCCTTTGCTATAACTTGTGATGGTTATTGAAGTAGTACTTTTGTTAGTGCATATGTTCTACCAACTGCAGAAGAATTTATTTGAAAGCTTATGCCTTAACAACCAAGCCATCTAAACCTTTCTAAATATGGTAGTGCAATGGTCCAATTGCAATTACCAGTGGTCAACTGTGTTCAATCCAAATGCAAGAAGAGTTAAGGTTTGAAGGCATATGTCTTAGCTGCTTAGTAAAAAATGACCTCTTTGTAAGTAGTAGTGGTAATAATGTCATTGATTCACATTGTTTTATTTGTTTTTTGGAGTAATACTGATGTTAATAAAAGTGATTGACTTGGGTCAACTCCAGAGCAGTGGATTTCTATGCTTGAAGGTTTGTGGCTATGTTGCCTGAATAGTGCTATTTGTTAACTGGTGTATATGGTAATATGAGCTGTGTGAATAGTGTACCTGTTTACTGGTGTAAATGGTAATAAGTTGCCAAATTTTAAACTCAAATGCCTGTAAAAATAATCCTTCTAGTATCAGTAAAAATAAAAACAATATTTCACCATTACAAGAATTCCCTGGAAGAAAACTTAAACAAATTTTAGAAAAATATTTAAAATCAGGCATATATATCATTGAGATATGAAATTGATTTGTGCATACTTGATTACCCAGATACTTATACAAGCCCTAATTACTTGTCATTGTTATTCAAAAGTAAATAAAGAAATAAAGTAAAGATTGCTTCTTCTCCTTTTTACAAGTTAAAAAATGTTTCTATTATAGATGACTGATGTCAAATACACCATACAGAAATTATAAAGAAGTTATTTTGATATCTCCCCTCTAATAGTCTTCAATATCAAAATCGTTAAAAAAGACATTTCCTGGATTAAGAGTCTGTAATGAACAAATCATATTTATTTCTTTAAGACAACTTCAATCATTTTTCGTGTAAAATCTAGTTTATTTACAACATATGTTATTGATATATGTCTTTAAGAAATTCCAATAAATTAAAATCGCAAAAAAAATTCTTTACAAACGAGCAAAATGATGATGGTTTTAAATCCATCTATAAATCTACCAGCATTGATCTATCCTGAGAAAAAAATCTGACCTTACAGTCTGATGGGAAAAAAAACTCACAATAATTCAAATTAAAGTAATATGTCTGGACTTATCATGGTATTTAAGATTTACCCAGAGGTATAAATATATATATATATATATATATATATATATATATATATATATATATAAAAATGCAAACAGACTGTAGTAAATTTGTTCATAGATAAGTATCAGATACAGCCATCAGATTATCTGCTTGCCTAAGCAAAAATGTCTTTTTTCCCAGACGCCTAAGTGGTCATGTTGTCAAAATCAAACACTTAGAGATCACAGAATCCAATCCAAATCAGACTAAAAAACCAAACACTTAGAGATCATAGAATCCAATCCCAATCAGACAGAAAAACCAAACACTTGGAGATCATAGAATCCAATCCCAATCAGACAGAAAAACCAAACACTTGGAGATCATAGAATCCAATCCCAATCAGACAGAAAAACCAAAACACTTGGAGATACCAGAATCCAATCCCAATCAGACAGAAAAACCAAACACTTAGAGATCATAGAATCCAATCCCAATCAGACAGAAAAACCAAACACTTGGAGATACCAGAATCCAATCCCAATCAGACAGAAAAACCAAACACTTGGAGATCATAGAATCCAATCCCAATCAGACAGAAAAACCAAACACTTGAAGATACCAGAATCCAATCCCAATCAGACAGAAAAACCAAACACTTAGAGATAACAGAATCCAATCCCAATCAGACAGAAAAACCCAACACTTTGAGATCCCAATCAAACAAATACATGTGTTATACAGTTACTCAATTTGTTTGCCAAAAATTCTGTTTGAAGTGTTTCAGCACTTAATCCAGAATGGCATTTAATGGGAAAATGATATCAGTTATTTGAACCTAAAGGTTGTTTACTATGGATATCTGTATTTTTTTTTATTTACTTTTTTTTTTTTTGCAAGTTATACAATATTGTAACTGACATTTAAAAAGTTAGATGTTAAGTAAAACAAAAGTACAGGTAGTTAAATAGAGCAATAAATTATTAAAAACAACTTTAAATTTCTTATGGTAATAGCTTTTGAAAAAAAAACTACCTTGTTATTTGCAATACTAGATTATGAGGTTTGGTACCAAATTTAATCTTTTTTTTTCCTTTATTCATTACATGCATTAATATAAGAACAAGAATTATTTTTCAAATCTTTTATAAATTTAGAGCTAATAATGCAAAATCATTCAAGCTTATCTATAAATAAATTGTGGGAACTAAGCTTTATTAAGTCAATATCTAACAAAGCTTGAGTATAACCAGAAACAGGAAATAATGAATGCTTTGTTACATTACTCTCGGATTAAGTGACAGAATTTACCCTTCATTATAAAGTCAGCTGACTATTATGTGTCAATCTAGATTCTACTCAATTTATCTATTTTTATAATATTGATGTAAAGTAATCTTCTTAACAGACAGATGGAAGAGTACCTGATGATGGGATAAGTACAATACTTTAGCTCTTAATCACATGATGGTGAGTAGAGTAATGGTGATTTATGCTCCAGTTTGGTTTCTTTCACTTGTGTCTAGACAACCAATTCTTGGAAAAGGGAGGATACCATACTACCCTGGGAAAAACACAACCAACTGACTGTCTCACACTGCAAATTAGCAGATTCATCCCATAATTATGATCCACCAATTTCTATCTGAAATGGTCAATCCAGATGTATCAATTAAAGCATCATTTTTACATTATGACAGCTAAACCAATACCAAGATATGAAAACACTGCCATATATGTGGTAGAAATATGTGGTGTACAGTAAAATAAACCACACAGAAAGTAAGAAGTTCATGTAGTAAACATGCAGTTAACATGGAGATTGTTAAAACTGCAATGGTTCTTATATGTTTAGTTATTTGTTTTGAAGTGATTTACTGAGACAGAATTGCCAATAAACTAGAACTTCACTAAAATAAAACCAATAGAACTGTAATGTGTATAGAATTTTTTCTATTTTGATGTGTAAAGTACAAACATCAGGTGTAATAAAATCAATCCTCTTTCATTTTAAATGTCAACAATCAAATTTTATGACTGTGATTTAATTTTTAAAAGTACAAGTTGGAGAATGAGTCAAAATTTTGGATTTTCAAACCAAATCATTAATATTGCCATGTCTACTCTTTAGGGTGTTTGCAAATTGAGCTGCAAAGGTGTTTAAACTGTTAAAAATTTAAACATCTTCAATTCTGTATAAATATATTTTTCTTAAATTAGGAAAACATCAGCTACAGTGAACTAGAGGTTTGTTTTAGGCTTAGATTTATGAACAAATGCACATATCAAACAAATATACATTACTAATATCAAAACATTACAGCTTCATCTAAAAGTAAAGGATTTTAATGACATGACATAAAATTTTTTTAACAGGAGTCTGTAATGACAACATGTACATACACCCTAGGCTACAAAAGACACACTATATATAATATGACACTTTATTTTGTCATTATATACAGAATTAATCAATAGTCTGGGGTTTCATTATCAGTCTAAAGTTTCAGTATGTGATTTATACAAGTCTTATCCTTATAATTGTCATCCATTTTGTTGTCACATGTTTTTTGGGTTGCTTTGGCTGTTAGTTAAGTTTCAAATTTCTAGGTAGATATGATAAAAAAATTATGCTGGCCAGGTAAAGTGTCAAGTGAAGTGTATTGTCCTAATTAATCCATGTCATTTTTTCCCTGTCATACTCCTCATAAAAACCTTTTTAATCCTGAAAAATACAACAAGTGAGTTGATATTTTAAGGATTAAAAGTTCACAAAAGAAGAGTAGAAATATGTTGTTTTATTGGCCAGTGTTGTACTGAAAGTACTGAAATTCGCGAAAGACAAAAGACAAATGAATGTTTGATTTAATGTGAATTTTGTGCCTTGTTCAAGATGTAAAGTTGACAGCCTTTGTATGTGTAGATATGTTCACTTTGCAGTGCAATGAAAAAAGCAGTGAGGCATGTTGTTGTGCAATGTCTATCATAAACTGTGTAGCATTATATGGTCATATCATAATCCATGTTACAATAAATAGTCAAATCATAAACTTTATTACATTTCATAATCCAAGTGGCATAAATATACCATTCCATAATGTGTTTAAAAAGACTAAATCATAAACAATGTGGCAATCAATGACCATTTCAAAAACCATGTGGCACTTAATGACCACATCATAAACCAATGAGTATTAACTGACCATATCATAAACCATGTGACACAAAATGACCATATCATAAACCATGTGACACTAAATGACCATTTTATATACCATGTACACTAAATGACCATATCATAAACCATGTGACACCTAATGGCCATATTATAATCAATTATATAAATCATGTGACTCAAAACCACTATATCATTATCAATGTAGCTGTAATCATATCAAAAACCATGTGGCACACAATGGCCATATCATAAACCATGTGACTTAAAATGACCATATCATGAACCATGTGAGAAAAATGATTATATCAAATATGTTATGGCACTATTTGACCATACCATTAATCATGTACTTAAAATGATTATATTAAAGCCATGTGTCTCTAAAAAAAAAAGTTTTAACAATGTGACTCAAAAAATAATTGAAAAACCATGTGATATACCATGGCCATATAATTCACCATGTGATTCAAAATTACTAAATCATAAGCCATATGACCCAAAATAATCATATTTAAACAATGTGACTAAAATTAACAGATAAAAAACCATGTGTGGCAAAAAAGACCATATCATAAAACATGTGACTAAACCTGGCCATATCATAAAGTGTGTCTCAAAATGGCCATAAAATAAACCATGTGACTCAAATTAACCATATCATAAACCATGTGACTCAAAATAGCGATATCATAAACCATGTGACTGAAAATGACCACATCATAAACAGGGTGATTCAAAATGGCCATATCATGAACCATGTCACACAAAATGATCATATTATATGATTTGACTCAAATAGTCATTTAATCAACCATGTGGCACTAAATGGCCATATCATACAACATGTGACTCAAAAATGTCATATCATTCACCATGTGGTACTATTTATAAACCACATGACACTAAATGACAATAATATAAACCATGTTGCACTAAATGACCTATCATAAACCAAATGACACTAAATGACAATAATATAAACCATGTTGCACTAAATGACCATATCATGAACCAATTCACACAAAATGATTTGACTCAAAAATGTCATCATAAACCATGTGACTCAAAAATTTCATATCATAAACTATGTTTAACTTAATGACCATATCATTAACCATGCTGCTTTAAATGACCATATCATAAACCATGTGACACTTAATGATCATTTCATAAACCAAATGACACTAAATGACAATAATATAAACCAAGTTGTACATAATGACCATATCATTAACCAAGTCACACAAAATGATCATATTATAAACCATGTTGTACTAATTGACCATATTATAAACCTCATGACACTAAAACCATATCGTTATCCATGTGGCACTAAATGGCCATATTGTAAACCACATGACACTAAACGACAATAATTTAAACCATATGACACTAAATGTTTTTAATATAAACTGGGTGACTCAAAATGGCCATATCATAATCATGTGACTCAAAATGACCATATAGCACAAACCATGTTTCAGTGAATGACCATATCATAAACCATGTGGCACCAAATGACCATATCATTAACCATGTTACACAAAATGATCATATTATAAACCACATGACAGTAAATGATAATTTTATAAACCATGTGACACTAAATGCCCATATCATTACCCTTTGCACTAAATGCCCATATCATAAACCAAATGACATTAAATGACAAAAATATAAACCATGTCGCATTTTTAATACCATATCATAAACTATGTGACACTAAATAATCATATCAAATTTGTAACCAAAAATGTTATATCATAAACCATGTGACACTTCATGACAATATCATAAACCACATGACACGAAATGACAATATTATAAACCATGTTACATGTACATGAAATGACAATTACCTAAACCATGTTGCAATAAATGACCACATCATTACCTATTTGACACTAAATGGTCACATCACTGTGTAATGTCATTAAAATAAAGTCCGTCTTTAAATACAGGAAATGATCACGTTCTCTTATGATTCTGCATTTCATTTCTGACTAAAACAATTTCAATCAATGGACAGTCATGATTTATCATAGAAATTTCATCACCGAATCAATAGATGCAAAAGCAACCTAAATTTTAGTTATCTGTTCTTATTCAACTTCAATCAACGGACAAGAGAGAGCTGTACTTCGTAACGGACTCAAAAACGGGTTAAGAGTTAAGAGTTCACGCATATGATAGCTATATTCGAGAAAGCTTTCGCAAATAAAAAAAACCTGTCCTTCTATAAAGGCAACAGCTTACTTAACTTAGGTTACAAAATAACTAAATCCCTTATATATCCATGTAGGTATATAGATTTGAAAAAAAAACTTTGTTCAAAGTACAAAAACTAAGAGAATATTTATATATAAGGAGACATATCTTGCTTGGGGACCAACAAATCCATTTAGACACCATTGGTATCTATTTTTTTTTTCATTATACAAATAACTTAATACCTCACAAGCTTTAAGATTTTTAAAAAAAATTATCATGTTTAAACAAAAACTTAAAAAATAAATACTTTTCTACAAGACTGACATGTATTACTCTCACATATTTATTAAATGGTAAACAATTTAAAATTCAGCTTTGTCAGATAGTAGATTTTCACCTCACAATGTTTTTATAAAGCTACACTGATTTATATATATTGATAAAAATTGAAAGTTATATATAGACCAACTTTATCTGTACTATAACTCAGTCTTAATGGTCAATAATTGACATTTGGGCTTGTTTACTGTCACATCAGCATTCTTTCGGCTATTCACCAGGAGACAAAGGTTTTAACTAATCTGTATTAAGATTGATCTATACATATAATCATGTGGTTTATGAGTCTGTACAAGTTTGTCCTGTCTGCTTTTAAACTGCTTTATACTTTAACATTCAATCAAACAAATTAGCCAATAGAGGATTATCAAGTAAAAAACGATTGTGTCACTTTTTTCCAAATTTACCCATTTATAAGTGAGAGGCCTAGGGGTTTTGGTTTTTTACAAATCACATGAGAAATCATTCAGCTATTTAGCTAGAGTAACAGGTTTTATGTTTGAAGTGCTAATACATTAGAACATAATGACATGAATTATCATTGTAACAACCAACCAATAGACGTGGCAAGTAATTCTGACTTTTAATGTCAAACTAATTTCTAGCATTTTAATGAATGTGGGTTTGCAAGCGTTAACCACTCAGCAACAACAAATTCATTGCCTGCAAAGACACTAAATAGATAGGTCATCATGGGTCTGTCTATTTCTTAGAAGGGAAAATCCTTAAAATTCATTATCAAACCAAGTCAGATTGTAGATTCTTGCTGTAGAGGTTGGTTTATATCTACAATGTTAATAAATATTGACAAAAACTAAGGTTTTATTATTAGGGTTTATTATTACTACTGGTATAAAACATGTCTTAATGGATGACATCTTGACATATAAATCAATTTCTGAGCAAGAAATCCAAAAATTGGATTAAATCTTGATGAAGGATGTGCTCTATATACTGGTGATCAGTTTACGATAATTTACAGGACCTGACAGATATCTGGTGCACTGTGATACTACTTAATGCCTAATTATCATATCAATACATAACCTAAATAATAAACTACACAGTGGAATAGAGTGAAATAATCTTTCAAACAAGTCATGATCCTTTTGCTTATATTGAAATAGTTAGTTTTAGGAAAGTAAGAAAACCCAGTGTCCAGAGAAACTTTCCCACAATAGTTCTGTCTGAGTGTGTCTTAACTAAGGTGTACAGTGGCAATATGATCAAATATTGTAGCATAAGACCACATAGCTAACATGACCCCTAAATAGGTTGGAGAGAACAGTGACAGCTATATACTCATGATACAAGGATAGAAAACTGAGAAGCTTGCATGCTAATTTATTTCCAATTTTCACCTAAACAAACAACAAACAAATTCTTCATCGATTCTATTGTAAAGTGGGGATGTATTATTACAGATTGAAAAGGATTCACTCACAATTGAAGGGTTGTGGGTTTGGGTTTTAACCCCTGCAATGTTTCCTGGTATGTCAATAAAGCCCATTTGCCATTTGACTGCCTTGTATGTCCTTAACACAAACATTTAATTTCACTTATTTAAGTTATACTCAAAAATAGGGCCTTTGCAATTGTTTTGTCAATACGATATGAGCTCCATGAACAACTTTCCAGTTGCTTTGCCAAAACCAAAAAAGTTGCATAAAAGATTTAACAGTTGCTTTGCCAAACAAAATTAGCTCTTAAGGTTGCTGACTTTTTCTTACCTTCTATGACTGGAGATTTATCATTGATTGTAGCAGCTGTGGCACCTAGAACCAGACTGGACTGGCTACTGTGACTATGTTGACTTGCATTACTGTTAGATCGACTTCGCAGACCACTGTCCTGTGATGGTGTATCATCAGTTGTGTGATCAGATTTAATTTCCAACTTTTTAGGTGTAACTGGAGCTGTCCATGGTGGAATATAGGTTATGCCTTCACTTAATAATTCATTGATGTAATATTCAATTACTTCTTTGCCCTGAAAAAAAGTCAAATAACAGATGTGTATACTTAGGTTGTCAAAATGGAGACAACACAGTTTCATGGCTATTTAAGCTCTTGGTAGTGGAGTGGGGTGGAGTTAGGGTGCTTTATTTACAGTACAGATTTTTGCACTGATATCAGGGTGTTCAGTTCAGAAATGAAAATAGGAGTGCTGAAGAAAATAGACAAACAAAACAGTCCCTCTGACTTCACCGAAAGATGACTTATAGTTATTGTCAATGAGATTAATAAGTTTGGTATTAATTTATTATTAGTGCTTAATTTATAATAAGAAACTACTAGTAATTTAATAAGAAAATTATACAGATCACAAGAAAAGATAATGAAAATAAGGTTTGAAAATACTGGCTACCGGTACATGCAATCAACAAATAATAATATATTTCACTTCTAAAAATCAAGTCTAAATTTGTCATTCTCTTGGGGTAAAAAAAAGACAATTAAGGACAGTTTTACAATTGCAAGATAATATACATACACTGTCTTGCAATTACAAAACTGCACCGTCTCTAGATTTGATACAATTTTATTGCTTAAAGCAATTACTTTTTTAAAACATATTGCTTTGCTATTAGATTTATTACATTTTCAAAGGTTAGAAAACTCATAAAATTTATATAACTCATTTTAAGTGATTTAAAAGAAACAAAATGAAATATTATTTTGAACAAATCTAATACTTCATTTTAAATGAAGTATATAAATATCTGTTGATCTTTAAAATTCTTAACAAAGAAATTTGATCTTACCTCATCAGAATTTGTTTCTATATATGGAAAAAACTGAATTTAACAACACATGTACTTATTACAAAGACATATTTTTGACACCTAGTAAATTAAAGGGATGTCATGTGAATTTTCACCATGTAAAGTTTTGATAATGTAGTTTTAAAAGAAATTTTTAATGAGAAAATCTTTTTTTTTATTTTTATGTATTTAGCTTTGTTAATTTCAAACAGTTACTATAGAAACACAAAAATTATTAGTACAGAGCAAAAACAAATAAACGGATAATTAAGCATAATATGGTGACACTCATTGGGATAAATACTGAATCAACATATCAGTAGTCATTTATCACATAATTATAAAGGCTTTATCATTGATTATAGAGCTGTATTATATGTACCCCCACCCCCTTGTTTATGTGTAGAAAAATAGGATTTATTTACAGACTTATTATTCCTAAAAACTTGTAGTTCATAGTAGGCTACACCTGGCCTTTTATCAAAACAGATGCCAAGATCATTGATCTAGTGATTCAGAGATATTCAGATGATACAAATGATTTTTAACCACTAATTATAAATTAGAATTGTCTTAAGAGCCAAAAACAAAAACCCTACCCCCTAGGAGGCCTGGCTCTGTTGTACTCAGTACACTTTATTTGTGAGGATATAATTTCATATGGTAACATATCTCTGTACATGTATAACATCTGCTGTTTACTAAAGCTTGTTGAATGGGACTGTTTTACACCTGTGATTTACTGATATTCAGGCAGCCTGAAATGGCAGAGGAAAATGAAGTATCCAGTGTAAAAATACTATCTTTAGCAAGCTAAGAGTCTTCTCACAAAAAGATCTATCTAGAGTAGGATAGGGAGAGGTTGGTTGGCTAATTTTAGCTACTAGCCATGAGAGCAGGGTTATTTATTTCGGAGAATTAATCTAAGAATAAGTTTTTTGTATGCAAGGAGTGCATGAGTGTGTATACCGGTAGTCTATCTTGAAACAGCACTCAGGGCAAATTTTTGTTCAGGTGCTATCTCACTAAGTCAGTATGCTGCAGATAAGCAAACCATTCTCCCATTTACATTATCCTGGCAATGGGTGAAGCAGTCAATACCAGGGCACTGTGGCGAAGAAGCAGTATCTCAAATTTTAAAGACTCAAGCAAAATCAGGATGAAATTCAAACCCCCAACCTCCTGCTTTAGTGGTAGATGCTCTACCACTGAGCCACCAAGGATGAAGAGGAAGGAAGAAAAGGATGGAAAGAAAATAAGAGAGAGAAAGAAAAAGGCAAAAATTTATAAGACAGTCTGCAATATAGTTTAAGAAAACAAGTAGATTATTATAAAGAAAACAAGTAATTAGATAATAATCAAGGTTAATTACACACGGTCAGAGAAGTGCATTATTCTTGTTATCAATAACATCTAAAATAATCATTAGTGCTGATGACAGTTCTATTCTTCATTGGATAAATAATCAATAAATAAAATAAGTACATGGCACCAATACAGCCTCATGTGTATTGTTACTGTAAGTTGTGTATTACCCCCCGAGACCTAATTACTGTCATTAATTAATACAAGAAGTACAGACATCTATCTCATCATTCCTGATACAATACAGTATCTTTGGGTTATAATAAACAGAAAGGATAGAGGTTTTATCTAGTTTTGACAGCACTTAGTACAGGAAAGTTAATGTCACAATCCCAGCAAAAGAGTGGGCATGGTTATCAGCATTCTCATCTCTGCTAGGCTAATAAGGTCAAACTAAGTAATCTTAGAAAAAAAAATGTAATACCAAAATTTTATACTTCACCAGTGCAGAGAAAATCAAGTCACAAACAAAGACTTGTTACGACAATTCCTATAGCCAAGTTTTATTTAACAGATATCCCTTATATCTCAGTATCATATCTCATATTTCAATATCTGTCACTCATTACTATGAATATACCTTACCTTTTTTATGTTAGCAGAATATTGTTTCATAGCAATTTTCTCTACCATGTTCTCAAAGTTAAAAAAATGTTTGATGTCTAGACTAGCACTCTGTTCAAAACATGTCCAATCAGGGTTTTCTGGATGAACCTGTAAAACAGAAAACAAAACTTGTAATTTCCAATGAAAAATTGAAATGCATGCATGTAGCCTTAATTCCATGAATATACCAATCTTGTGTAAAGGTGCTGAGCTAGATGGGGTCTAGTGGCTGTGAATAAAAAAAGATATAATGCAATGGTTTACTGTCACTTTTTTTTGGTCCTGGTCTATTAGTTTTGTGGTAGAACATGTTCTATCCTCAACAAGAGATCTTGTCAGAGGAGTTGATTTATTCTGATGTTTCCTTCCTCCAAGTAAATTGGTTAAATACTATGATTACTAGCAGGTAAGAAATGGGTGTAACTCTATGATCACTGCTCCTGTATTACGCATTCAGCTTTTAAAGGATCTGTTGGGTAAGAACTTAAAAATAGGAGACTGGAATGGTACCAAAAAAAATCTGGTTTTGGATAAGGGGAGATAATTTGGGCTTGTAGAATACAGGGTAATGGGGCAAACATTCTAATGTATGAAATAGGTAAGGGAATGAAATAAAAATAAATGGCTCAAGCCATAGTTTGCATAACAAAAAAAATGTCCTTGCTGTTCATTCCAAGAAAACTCTGAGACAAATTTTGGACTGTAAATCTGCAATTATACAACAGGACCAAAGCAATTCATAGAGCCATAGTGGCCACATAGGAAAGGCATAAGTTTTTTATCTCAAAGGGCTCATCATTATTGGTTACACCATGTCAACCACAAGTAAGAAAGGACATTCACTTGTTGTATTGATGGAATATATGGCAGATAAATATAGCAGACCACTCTGTCCATTATACAGAAAATATTCCAACAAGTAGAAGTGTACAAGTGAAAGTGCTTAAAGACTGTACTGTAATAGCCTGACAAGTTCATTTGTTTATTTCTAATGTCCTTGGTCTGATTTAAGTAGGCATGATTACTGAACACTTCATTTTATTTAATAATAACATGATCCTTCATGTAAAAATAGGCTCTTAATAATAAACAATATTAATAAAATCAATGTCATATCAGTCTAGGTTAAATGGACAGCTAATTATAATCAGGGGAGTTTGGTCAATAAAAAACATTAACACCTTACACACAGAATAACCTACACTAAGTAGATCATGGGGTACAATATGTTTACAGTCATAACTAATGGACCTTAAAGGACTTAACTATATCATAACATTGAAAAATATTATATCTCAGATCTTATACACTATGTCAAAATATTTATAATAAACTCTTAATAAGTCAACTAGAACACTCTGGAATGCTTAATCAGAAGTATCTACATAGTACATACTGTGGTTTTATAAAAGTCTAATATTCTATGCATGTGACCTTGTTCATGTATTTAATTATTGATTTTTCTCCTATTTACAATGGCAGTATAGATTTTACTTTTTTTTATTTTTTATTTCTTTGGCTTAAACTTATTTAAGTGTATGATAAAAAAGAGAAAAATGAAATAAAGCTCATAATGGTGTCACAAACAAATCTTTTCTATAAAACTTTATTATTCTGCCTTATTTATAACCCCTATCTCTTATAATCCTAACTTTTCATTACTTCTTTATTACCAAAGTCTCTTTTAACTAATTGCCAAACTACTTTATGGTGCCAAAATTTGACTACTGGTAAATAAAAACAGTTTTACTGACAAGAATGGCCAAATTATTCAGAGCCACTCTACTACTTTGTAACATTTGTATATTCTCTTTACTTAGCTTGTATTTTTTCTCCATTTAGAGTGATCTACTGACCAAACTGCCTTTTACAAACTAGGATTCCAACTAGGATTCCAAGTAGGATACCAACTAGGATACCAACTAAGATACCAACTAGGATACCAACTAGGATACCAACTAGGATACCAACTAGAATTCCAACTAGGATACCAACTAGGATACCAAGTAGGATACCAACTAGGATACCAACTAGGATACCAACTAGGATACCAACTAAGATACCAACTAGGATACCAACTAGGATACCAACTAGGATACCAACTAGAATTCCAACTAGGATACCAACTAGGATACCAAGTAGGATACCAACTAGGATTCCAACTAGGATTCCAAGTAGGATTCCAAGTAGGATACCAACTAGGATTCCAACTAGGATACCAACTTGGATACCAACTAGGATACCAACTAGAATTCCAACTAGGATACCAACTAGGATACCAACTAGGATTCCAACTGGGATACCAACTAGGATACCAACTGGGATACCAACTAGGATTCCAACTAGGATTCAAAGTAGGATACCAACTAGGATACCAACTAGGATTCCAACTAGGATTCCAACTAGGATACCAACTAAGATACCAACTAGGATTCAAAGTAGGATACCAAGTAGGATACCAAGTAGGATACCAACTAGGATACCAACTAGGATACCAACTAGGATTCCAACTGGGATTCCAACTGGGATACCAACTAGGATACCAACTAGGATTCAAAGTAGGATTCCAAGTAGGATTCCAAGTAGGATTCCAACCTCATTTACGATAGATCCTAGTGTCAGTGCACTTGTCATTAGTTTTCTCCTGGTATATTGGTTTCCTTAAACATCATTGAACTTACAGTCTTGGTTTAATTGAAAGTATCTTGGCTGGTATGTAAAACACCAATACTTCACTTATTTCTGTTCTCGTCATCAACCTCAATTCTTTTTACTCAAAATTAGTACAGACCCCCACCCCCCACTTTCTTTTTTTTTGTTGCTTCAGAGTTACTGTCCTTATCAACATCACACAGAATAAGATGACCAGTAAAAAGTCACTACCAAGTTATGCTCTTCAAAGCAACGATGATAAGCCTAAACACAATCATAACAACATCTTAAACACATTGCCACTGTGACTTAAAAGAAGTAGAAACATTACAAGAATGAGCTGCAAAATCAGCAAACATTTCTAATTATATTAACACAGATGTCTTCTAAATATCATTATCCTAATGATAAGTGTGTTTCAATTATGCTAGGTTTTCAACATATTTATACCCGTGCTTAACAAGTAAACACATTGTTTAGGCATCAGGGATGTAATTTAATTTATCTATACTTACCCAGTAATGGCAATGTTCATTGATGATTATCCTTGAAGAAAAGCTTTCATTGTGAGCATCTATTGTTAGAGTTCTGTCTCTTCTGTTTAATGCATTCTTCTGAATAAAGAACACATGATCGACACCAACAATCTGAAATAAAAAAGTAAGAAAAAACACAATATTGTTTAGAAGTCAAAATGTTTACTAGAAAATGAAGTGATACATGTGAAGCTTTTTCATAGTAAAACATTGTGTTATATTTCAAAGCAACATGCTTCAATATAACATAAAGATACATGTTGTAATTAACACAGGATATACCCTAAAGTTTGTGTTGAATTTTTTTAGACTAGTTAGTGGAAATATTATTGTGGTCATTTTATGGGATCTCTCTCTCTCTCTCTCTCTCTCTCTCTCTCTCAGTCATGGTTGAATAAACTTCCTGGGCTAAAAAAAATGTGACAGATTGTTAGAGTTAAGCAAGAATATTTACAGCAACCTTTGCAGGGAATATTCAAAATTGTGTTCATCGTTTGTCTAACTGAAGAAGTAGACCTCATGTCGATTGTAATGAAAGTGATTTGATAATAAACTAAATCTATTGTTTGTTTGTGCTAGTCCTGGAAAGTCTGATTAATTGACACTATGTCTGTGTATAAAAAAAATAATACAGACTGAGAGAATCAAACCAAAAGAATTGTGAATGCTGTATGTTTCATATGTAAGACAGGAATACCCTCTAACTCACAAGCAAGTCTGATACAGCTACAAATTAAGAATGGCTAGGAGTTGGTATTGCATATCAGAATGACAATGCATGTAGGAGGTGTGTAATTTGCAGAAAAAAGAGAGATAGTAGCTGAAAAATGTACTATGAAATATTCAAAAATTACATATTTTAATAAAGAGAATACTAGTACATGTATTCAAAAACTGATGCAAATTAATGCAAAATCACTGCACAATTAAAAATATACAGGTGTGCCAGATATTATGTCCAAAAACTCAGAAAAGTTAAATAATGGTATACAATGAACGAGTGAAATTTATTCCCACCCGTCTGAAATGCATGAGAGAAAGTTACTGCAAAGCTATAAAGAAACTGAAAATTGACAAACCATTATCATAAATGGTCAAATATCTAATAGTAATTGATAACCACTGTTTAAATAGCAATCACTGAAATGGTATTTTACACCTTAGTCAAGATTTTTTCACTTATATTTAGCAGGTCAGTTTAGGGATGGTAGAGAAAACTGGAGGGTCTGAAGAAAACCATCAGCAAACAGACTGACAAATCTACTGACCCTATAATATAGTTAGACTCCAACCTTGGCATTGTCAAAGAGACATTCCGATCTACAAGCTATCCCTTTAGACCACTTGGCCACCAAAGACCACACACAATATATGGAATTATTATAACAAACTTGATATGACAAAAACAAGTAGCATTTTCAAGATTCTGATCATGTCTAAAATAATTTTAAAAGATTTATTTACTTGTAAACAAAATATCATATTATAAATTTTGTTTATTTTTTCTTGACATTTTTATAACAACAGATGTAATTGAATATGAATGTAACATTTGAATGTACCTTTAAACCTACCATAGTTAAAATTGTTCCCATGGGTATTTTAATTAAACATAATAACCTAGTTTTATAACATACATGTATATAAAACAAATCAGATATCCTGAAATAAATGTGTATTTTTGTAACATACTGGTAATCATTTAACAATCTTGATATTTCTATATGATAAATTTTAATTTAATCAACAGATTATTAATTTACATAATTTGATCTGAAATCATTGGTCATTGTCGTAAAACAATAAAATTTACATGATTACTATGGCTGATATTTCTTTTAAACAATGTAGTTGTATCACACAATCTAATCATTTATTTTTTTCCTAAACAAAGTGTGGCCAAATTGTTCCGATATACCAATATAAAAAATTTCTTGACATTACAATTCTTTACAATTGACAGCAATATGACTTAAAAGAACTCCCCTCCTCTTAAGTGTCCAAAAACGGAGGCATCAGTCAAGAAGTCAAGTGATGACAATGTTATGATAAAGTGCAGTGACGTAAAACCTTTTATAAAATATTTTAAAACAAAACAATAAAACAATCATGAAAGAACTAGACGATGATAAAACTCAACTGTTAATGAATACAATTAATTAAATCTACACAATTCCACATCTGTATGGAAAGATCAGATATGGTTAATTTCTTAATAATTATTGTTATTGAAGTAAAGGCCACAAACAATATCCGTGGACTAAAACCAGAATGTTCTCTATCACTGCAGTCATTATGATATAATTCAAAAATGGTATTTGGCAATACATTGAATTAATACTTCAACCAATAATAAGTAAACAGAAAGTTCTACTTTGTTCTACAATTCAAAACTATTAGTAATAAAAAAAACTTCAAAAACAGAAATTATTAACTTAAAGAATAAACAAATTAAAAGGTTGTTTTTGAAAATAGCCTTCATTTGCCAATTAAATTTTATTTAATTTAATTTTAAATTCAGTCTATCACTAAACTACCAATAATGAAAATGAATTTCATCTATTTACGATATGGAAGAAAACAACAACTCAAAAGAACAACACAGTTCACTTGAACATAAAATTACTGTAATACATGAAATAAACATAAACCATTGTATGACCAGTAATCCAGACCTGCCAACCCTCTGGGCAACTATTCAGTAAGATCAATGACATTTTTCAGTAAGATTGCACCAGTTTCAGTAAGATTTTACAAAAGTCAGTTTTTGCTCATTTTTTAGATGTAACAGTTACTGTGAGAAACTTTAAAATCACACAGATGCTTGATTATTACACTTCAGAATGTCTTTGAAATGCTTTACTATCAAACGCTCTTCCAACTTTGCGTAATGACAGTGACCGCTGGCTATCTTTTTAATGCTTTCTTGTAATCTGCATGCCTTAAAAGCATTTACAGGACAGTTTTCAAAAACATGGTTTGGAAACGTAAAGACAATGAAAGAGAATATCCGGAAAAGATAAAAATCGGAAGAAAACATGCCGTATCCGTTCAATCGTAAGAATTAAAAATTCTCGACAATTTTCAGTGAGAACTATGGAAAAATCTTAAGGGTTGGCAGGTCTGGTAATCCTAGTTAATTCTCTTATATGTTCAAATAGAAAACATTAAAATTTAAAATTCAGACTAAATAGAATTGAAAAATTTACTATGTGATCTAAACTTCTTTGTGCAGAATGTTAAGACAAAAATGTTTATGTTTTAAATTTCTGAAACAACACACATGTAATTGTTTTGAAATTTGGTATAGTGGTATATGTGGGGACCCCATTTTTACCTAATTTCAGAATTACAATAAATAAGGATTCCTGGATCCCATTTCTACCTTATTTCAGATTTACAGATTTACAATAAATAAGGACCCTATTTCTACCTTAAATATTTACAATAAATAAGGATTCCTGGACCCATTTCTACCTTATTACAGATTTACAATAAATGATCCCATTTCTACCTTATTTCAGATTACAATAAATAAGTATTCCTGGACCCCATTTCTACCTTATTTCAGATAACAATAAATAAGGATTCCTGGATCCAATTTCTACCTTATTTCAGATTACAATAAATAAGGATTCCTGGATCCAATTTCTACCTTATTTCAGATTACAATAAATAAGGATTCCTGGATCCAATTTCTACCTTATTTCAAATTTACAGGCACAGATTTACAATAGATAAGGATTCCTGAACCTTTCTACCTTATTTCAGATTTACAGATTTACAATAAATAAGGATTCCTGGATCCAATTTCTACCTTATTTCAGATTACAATAAATAAGGATTCCTGGATCCCATTTCTACCTTATTTCAAATTTACAGGCACAGATTTACAATAGATAAGGATTCCTGAACCTTTCTACCTTATTTCAGATTTACAGAAGGATTCCTGGACCCCATTTCTACCTTATTTCAGATTTACAATAAATAAGGATTCCTACAATCATCTTAATGCAGTGAGAAAACTTCTGTACTTTGTATAAGCATAAAGAGAGATTCCACTTAGTGAGAGCTAGTTTAAGTTACAGTTTGACAAAGTGCCTATACTAGCAATATGAATTATATTATCACAATTTGTCATACCACAATTATATTTTTTACTGAATGATCCTTAAATGAACAATTCAGTCATTTTAGCAGAGTTTTTTTTCTTTGGCAAAGACAAAGACAGTATAAGAAATTAGCTAGAAAGACGTAATGGTCAACAGGGCTTAACTTTTAAAAGTTGGTAGCCCAAAAGAATAGTCAATGACCCTGAAATATGAAAGTTAGCATGTCTTTAATTTTGCCAATTAAACCTCATATTTACTATACTGTATGTATTGTTGTATCTTTGCTATATTGTCTGAAGTCTGTTACAACAAGTACTAGTGTAAAGTATTGTTCATTTATATAGATTTCTTATTATACTGAAACAAGTTACCACAAAGTTGTCTTGAGGAAACTTCCATCTGCTATAGGAAAACTGCTGGTTAAACTAAAGAGCCAAACGGACTTGAACTCTATTCAGTTGATGACCCGATCAAAAAGTTAATTTCGCACAAAGGACAAAGATCACCCATTATGTATGTTGTGATGTGGCACTGTTTCTACTTAGTGCTATAAAAATTAAAATGTCACCATTTGCCATAAAATATATTTGAACCGATAATGGTTTCTTGATTTATTCAAATAAATATCTGTTTTTCATGTACCCTAATTATAAAGCTCATAAACAATATAAAAGGAATGAATTTTTCATTTTTTTTAAATGATAGAAACTACAATGTAATCTGAACCAGTTACAACATAGTACCAGTATACATGGATGTGTCTGTTAACTCTATTGTTTATACAGGAAAATTGTACTTCAATAGAATTAACAACAAAAGTTTATTGTAACTAGGATATACATGTATATGTTTACAGCAATCCCTTTAATGAGAAGGAAACTGAAAAGTTCATTCCCAGGCCACATTCAACTTGAGATTTAAAAAAAAAAAATCATTTTAAAACTTTTCCTCAAATTACCTTGAAATTTTTCAGGTATTTCTTCAATGCATAAAACTTTAATTTACTCAAATTTTGTATTATATTAATTTTTAGATTATTTATTTTGCCACCCTGTAACTTGTCTTATATTTTGCTCTATGTGATGTAGAAAATCAGTAGACACAAATTTTAAGTTTAAAAACAGAATATAGATACCAGGTAATGGAAGTCAAATGTTTTAATTTTATTTATTTATTAGGTCCTTAGATTCAACTGAATCTGTGACCATAAAACAACTATATACATATACAAACATAAAACAGTATTGTTATAAACTTTCATAACTATGATATTTTTAAAAAATAAAATACAAGTCAAAACTAAGAGTCCTCCGTCCTCAGTTCTGAAGACTGTTTTATAAAGGAACCTACTATTTTAACTTGGTTGGGTGTTGATGGGTTTAGTAGAGTAATGATTTTGTTTATATCAGAGTAATGTATAAATTCAGCATTTTCTATAATGAAAGATTCAATTAATTTGTTTCTTGGTATAATATTAAGTTTACAATGAAGGAAAAAATGGATCTCATCATCAAGAATATTACAATATTTACAAAGTCTTTCTTCTCTGGGAGTTTTCTTGTATCGTCCAATTTCAATTTCTAGGGTGTGATCACTAATTCTAAATTTTGTTAAAAGTCTACGAAATTCAAAATTTGGAAAAGATAAATAAAATTCTTTATTTAAATGTTTCTTTAAGTTTTGGTATAATTGTAATTTGTTATTATGATTTAAGTTTTCAATTTTATTCTTGAGTAATTTTTCATATTTATTTTTGAATTCGTTTTTTAATATAGATTTCAATGAAATTAGATCTTTTTTTGTTTTACATGTATTAACATTATTTATATCCAGATCCGACATTATTTCCTTTGCATAAGTGTGCCAAGAGTATATACCTTTTGCATCTAAATCTTGACTTAATAAAAATGATTCTTTTAACAGAGGATTGATATCATTCATGCTCATTTTCCTAAGTATAAAACTGTTTGTTGTTTAATAAAATATTCAATGGGCAACCTACCTAATTCAGACCTAATAGCAAATTTGTAGCTGTTTTTTTAGTACCAAGTACAAATTTGCAAAATTTTAGGTGAACTTTTTCAAATGGTGTTTTATCAATAAAAGAAAAATAGTCAACTTGCTGTTTTTTTGTATTGGCTCTTTGTTTAGCTCTATACAGAGATAAGTATGTATCCATAAAGGTTATTTCAGAATTGTAGTTAAGTACTGGTTTCACTAAGGAATCAAATAAATTACAAGAAATCTCAATAGGAAGATTACCAAGGGAAGAAGTTAAAGAATGTATAGAAAAAAGTATTTTGTTTCCTTTTTTGGACAATTCATGTGAACTATGTTTTAGATCACCATTACATTTAATTGTGGTTCCAAGAAATTTGTATTCTGTTACATTTTCTAATTCTTGATCACTAAATTTTACTTTTAATTTGGATCCTTTTTGTAATTTCTGAAACACCATTGTTTTAGTTTTTGTTGTATTTAAAGTAAGCTGCCAGTTTTTACAATATTTATATAAATTATTTATACTATTCTGTAGACCATCTTCACTTTCTGATAAAATAAGTAGGTCATCTGCAAAAACAAACTTCCAAGTTTCGATTGCAACAAGGAGACTGATACCGCTTGAACTTTAAATATGATTTGCTGATGTAATGTCTGGTCACATTTTATTCCATGTGTATGGTCTTGCAAAGGTGTGTTTTTAAATTACCCAGGTGTTCTGATTGGCTTGGAAAGGAATTTACTTAGATCAATAGCAACAAGGTTATTAACTCTTTGTAATGTTTTCCATTCCATTTTAGTAAGTGTCTATCTATGCACCATCTAGTACATGAAGTTTTTGAGTGCAACATGTACAAGCTGACAAGCGGTAAAAGTTATGGGGTCTTTTTAAAAGGACCCTTATATGTAGACCCAGCATTGTGATAATCAGTGAAAATCTGAGTAACATCAATGTTTATTTATTTAGGCCCAGGTAGTGGCTATTTTGTATGATTTGTCATAATTTATGCCCAAATTGAGGTCATTATCTATGATTAAGAATGATTACTCCAAATCTGCACATAGACCAATAGACCATTATGAAGTAAGAAAAAACAACAACACTCTGACGACATAGCATGTACACCTTCTCCCCTTTTATACATATACCTATAGATTATGGTAATTAACATCAATACACAAACATTCCATGTTTACATTTTTTGCTGTGACCTAAATAACTATTACATTTATGTATTTAAACAAACAATAATAATGAAATAAAACTATTCAATATACCACATATGTTTCAATACCCAATATTTATAATATTACACTACATATTATATGTGTAATTCTCATTTTTAAATTAACATGTATGGTTAATCAAAATTATGATGGAAAGTTGTCCCAGTCAAGGTTGTTTCTTATACAGGTCAGTTCTGAAATGGTGGAGAAGATCAGAGTACCGAGAGTAAACTATCATCATTTGGCAAATGAATTGACAAAGTTTTTCACCTGAATTGGAACTGTCAACTTAAATACTTTGTCACACTAAAACAGTGACATACCACATGGTAAATGGGTTATAATGAAACAGTGGCATACCACATGGTAAATGGGTTATAATGAAACAGTGACATACCACATGGTAAATGGGTTATAATGAAACAGTGACATACCACATGGTAAATGGGTTATAATGATACAGTGGCATACCACATGGTAAATGGGTTACAATGAAACAGTGACATACCACATGGTAAATGGGTTATAATGAAACAGTGACATACCACATGGTAAATGGGTTATAATGAAACAGTGGCATACCACATGGTAAATGGATTACATTAAAACAGTGACATACAAACAATGGTAAATGGGTTACACTAAAACAGTGACATGCAAACAATAGTAAATGGGTTGCATTAAAACAGTGACATACCACATGATAAATGTGTTACACTAAAACAGTGACATACCACATGGTAAATGGGTTACACTAAAACAGTGACATACCACATGGTAAATGGGTTACACTAAAACAGTGACATACCACATGGTAAATGGGTTAAATTCCATTCTATTTTTTTAAACTTCCTGTGGTTGTTTATTAATGGCTAGGTCAAAATAACACTAGCAAATTTTTTTAAGCAAAAGACAAATGTTACTGACATATACATGTACACTTAAATGAAATGGAATGACTTATTGCAAAGTATTTTAATTAAAAAAGCTTTTAATAACATATTTCTTTGTTGGATGTTTACTTTTGAAATCATCCTAATCAATAAGATTTATTATTGAGAATAAAATCTAACAGTATAAATATATAAAAGCTTGGGAGATTATCTTGTACATATGTACTGTCATTAGATTTGTACAAATGGTTCACCAGATAGAATGGTAAATATTTACTTTTAAATCTTTTAGTAAAGTTTACACATGTCTAAAGAAGGTATTATGGATATGTAATGAAATTGATTTTTTTCCCTATTAGGCAATACACCCTTTTTGTTAAGATTTACCGATTATCTTGATAATGTCTTGACTACCGGTACACATTTACAGTACAAATAATAAAGTTCAAAGCATCATTCAGATTCACTCAACATTCAAATATGTGTAAACAGATCATAATGTAAATCTGCCTATAATTTATATTTCACTTGCAAATGTATTTCCTTTTGAGTTTAAGGGCCTTGAAGGCTGACTGGTTTAAATCACACCCTTACAGATGACAGTATCTTTCATTATCTAGATTCCAATCTAGTGTAAGGTAGTTCGTTAGTTTGCCAAAAGTCACGGGTTTTCACAGTATACTGATGTTTTCTCTACCATTCTCAAACTGACTGCTTTGATAAGTGAAAGTATTAGTTTCAATAGAGACAACAAGAGACAAATAGTTTTTGGCTATTTCTTTGGATTTGTTTTCTACTTCCACTAAGTTTACAATTTCTGAATATATTTTGTAATACATACATGTATATTATTCCACACTTGCTGCCATTTCTAAGAAATATCTCTTTAAGATTGAAAGGGCTGTGAAAGAATGTACTGGTACTTTACAGCTTCCCTTAAGTGGCCTTTAAAGACAGTACCTTATGGTACTGTAAAATGTAACATACCCTGGTAGCACAGAAAGTCCACAATCTGATACCAGTACAGGTACATGCATGATTTTTTTGCAGTAATTTTCTGCATGTATAGCATGGAGTGGAAAAAATTGTAATGGTTGTTTGACTATTAGATACGTACTTAGTGGTACATGTACTTAGTACTTATGCACTTAGATCAGTGGAGAAAAACTAAAAGAGCCAAGAAATCAACAAAGCTATGGCTAAAAGAAACTACATGAGAATCTGCCAGAGTTGGATTTGGACAAAATTGGTGAAAGGCACTGTAATTCATAAGCCAACACTTAAGACAACTTAGCAACTGAAGCCTTTGTGCTATAAAACATACATACTGATCTTATTTTACCAAACTTGTATAAGATTATGAATGCTGTATAACTTCCAGTCATTTTAAATACTAGACTAGTAAAGAATAAAGATATCTCAAGGCATATATTTAAATGCATTTTAAAACTCACATCAGATTACTCCAACATCTGATATTTGAGTTCTTTCAGGAACATAGCTCTTAGCATATTCTTTAATGAATTTTAAAAGCTTTTTTTTTTTTTTATCAGAAATGAAATTTTAAAAAGATCAAAGATATTAAACTTGTCTATGACCCTTAACCTAAACTACCAGTAATGCCCTGGGCTGTGTGTCATTAAACACAATGTCAGTATTTTCCCCCCCTGCTATTTACAACTAGATACATCTACTTTTTATTAACTTCATAAACCCACTCTCTAGTTAATACATTATATAAGTAAGACGATGAACATTTACAACCATGTTATATCAACTTACAGTCCTGATAAAAACAACAAATGCAAAAACAAGAAGGATTATGATATATAGTAATTTTGGGGAGGGTTATGATAAAAGTAATTTTGGGGAGGGTTATGATATATAGTAATTTTGGGGAGGGTTATGATATATAGTAATTTTGGGGAAGGTTATGATATATAGTAATTTTGAGGAGGGTTATGATATTTAGTAATTTTTTTTTGGGGGGGGGGGGGGTGGGGTTATGATATACAGTAATTTTGGGGAGGAATTTTGGGGAGGGTTATGATATTTAGTAATTTTGGGGAGGGTTATGATATTTAATAATTTTGGGGAGGGTTTTGATATTAAGTAATTTTGGGGAGGGTTATGATGTTAAGTAATTTAGGGGAGGGTTATGATATTTAATAATTTTGGGAAAGGTTATGATATATAGTAATTTTGGGGAGGGTTATGATATTTACTAATTTGGGGGGGGGGGGGTTATGATATACAGAAATTTTGGGGAGTAATTTTGGGGAGGGTTATGATATTTAGTAATTTTGGGGAGGGTTATGATATATAGTAATTTTGGGGAGGGTTATGATATTACGGTAAGTTATTTTGGGGAGGGTTATGATATTTAATAATTTTGGGGAGGGTTTTGATATAAAGTAATTTTGGGGAGGGTTATGATATTAAGTAATTTTGGGGAGGGTTATGATATTTAATAATTTTGGGGAGGGTTATGATATTTAGTAATTTTGGGAAGGGTTATGATAATTTAGTAATTTTGGGGAGGGTTATGATATATAGTAATTTTGGAGAGGGTTATGATATTAAGTAATTTTGGGGAGGGTTATGATATATAGTAATTTTGGGAAGGGTTATGATAATTTAGTAATTTTGGGAAGGGTTATGATAATTTAGTAATTTTGGGGAGGGTTATGATATATAGTAATTTTGGAGAGGGTTATCATATTAAGTAATTTTGGGGGAGGGTTATGATATATAGTAATTTTGGGGAGGAATTTTGGGGAGGGTTATGATATATAGTAATTTTGGGAAGGATTATGATAATTAAGTAATTTTGGGGAGGGTTATGATATATAGTAATTTTGGAGAGGGTTATGATATTAAGTAATTTTGGGGAGGGTTATGATATATAGTAATTTTGGGGCGGGTTATGATATATAGTAATTTTGGGAAGGGTTATGATAATTTAGTAATTTTGGGGAGGGTTATGTAAATAGTAATTTTGGAGAGGGTTATGATATTAAGTAATTTTGGGGAGGATTTTTGGGGAGGGTTATGATATATAGTAATTTTGGGGAGAAATTTTGGGGAGGGTGATGGTATTTAGTAATTTTGGGGAGGGTTATGATATTTAGTAATTTCGGAGAGGGTTATGATATTTATTAATTTTGGGGAGGGTTATGATATTTTATAATTTTGGGGAGGGTTATGATATTTAATGATTTTTGGGAGGGTTATGATATTTAGTAATTTTGGGGAGGGTTATAATATTTAGTAATTTTGGGAAGGAATTCTGGGGAGGGTTATGATAATTTAGTAATTTTGGGGAGGGTTATGATATTTAGTAATTTCGGGGAGGGTTATGATATTTAGTAATTTTGGGGAGGGTTATGATATTTAAAGATTATGGGGAGGGTTATTATATTTAATGATTTTGGGGAGTGTTATGATATTTAGTAATTTTAGGGTGGGGTGTGAGTTAGTAGATCTGGGGGTAGTATTCATCAGTTTTATGTTTTAATGTATTCAAAAAGTAGCTATTGAATTCTAACTGATTTTCATGAATTTATTAACTACAAGGATTTCATAAATAAAAATTGATAATCTAGTGTTTTTATGTCAAATTAAGTGAAATCAAAGTCAACATGTCAATTCAATATTTAAATATATTATTATGAGAGAATACCAGCTAATGTTTACCAGACTTGATGTGTAACATATTTTTCTCATTCACTTTAAAAAACAGTTCCTCTAATTTTATTTTGTGTAAACTAATTAACAACAATTCTAACATAAATTAACAATAGGTCCCTTTTTCTATTTAAAAAAAACCCATGAAATGGTTTGCTATATTTTAGACTAATACTAACTATATGATACATGTACATGTATATATATAAACCTACCTTTTTTAGGATGTATGGAGCATCAACATTAAGTCTGCATCTCCTCTCTACAACATGTTCACCACCATCTTCACTTTTGAATTCAGATAAAATATCACTACCCAAAAATACTGGTATCATTTTACAGGTAGGAAATCTTTTCTCATATGCCTAAAAAGAGACTAAGTTCTATTTAGATGTATCATATTAAAAGTTTAAGCCTGTCCACCCAGGGCTTTTTCTAACTTACATTTATGGCCAAAATCCGGCCTCATTCCCAATGCAAATATGGCTATTTTTTCCCAATTTAGGCTTTCATTTTTCCCAATTTTGATATGTCAAAAATACTAGGTTTTTTGGATGAAAAATTATTTCTAAATAACTTCCAATTTAATCAATGTTCACTTAATTGTTTCTGGAAGGATGTAAAGGCAGCATCAAGTTTCCGGAAGTGCATTCTAAATTCCTCGGTTAACTTCGTATAGGTCTATAACTGTATAATCAATATTATTACACCTTATGTAAAAATCTAGCAATTTCATTGGATAAGAGCTATGTAACAATTTGTACTGTCACATAAAATTTATAATGTCACATAGCGATGCGCGTGACTATGTGACAGTATTTTTGTTCGAGTCGCCTCCCTTCACTGGATCACGTCAGCGCTCTGAATGAACCATGTTTTAATTGTAACTAACCAAGCGTCTTATTGTTATTGATATTGTTTACATTCGTGTTGTGTTGTACATTTCAACATGTATCAAAAACAGTAACTTGAGTATGGTTATGAAGAGTAATATTTGTTGTTAAAATTGTTCAACATTATAATAACATTTTCAACGAATTATAAAATATTTAATGTTACAGTTATGTTTAATATATAAAATTTAGAAGAAGAATAATGTTGTATAGTTGTATGTCTTCAGTATGCTATAAAAACTTACAGTAAAATATTAATCGGATGCACAACATATATATTGGTAAATTAAAACAAACATTCGGTGTAATAAATAAATATAACATTTCTGACAGGGTGCCAGTACATATTGTCACCTCTCGAAAAGCATTGTCAGCCTCGGCTATCGCCTCAGCAAACAATGCTTCCTCGGGGTGACAATATGTACTGGCACCCTGTCAGAAATGTAATATTTATATACTGTCACATGTACAATTCAAATGGCTACGACGGATTACAAACATGTCACACAACAGCAGATATTATGTTTAGAAATTAAGCAAAAAGACGCCTCAAAATGCCCAAAACTTTCCAAATTTTGGGTGTTTACGCACTAAATTTCCCAAAGTCATGGGACCCGGACATTTTTCCAGAAAAGTAGAAAAAGCCCTGCCACCAATAGACTTTGTAAAAGTGTGTACCAGAGCAAAATGATAACAACTGAAAACTTCAGATTTCTTACCATTATGAAAATTAAGCTTAATGTATTCTAGTCCGAATTTTCTCTGACCCTAACACATTTTATTCCTGATGGCTGTGTGTAGGGTCAGAACAATTTCTATATTAAAAACCTGGGAGTTTCCGATACCAACTGGTGTTGGAAGGAGTGCAGTCTCATTTCGCTTCAAACTGAAAATATTAGTGGAACTGTAGAGATATTACCAAATTGATTGAAGTGTTTTACTTAAAAAATACTAGTATTTGAATGTGAGAGTTCCGCAAGGCTAAGAAGTCTTGTTTTGAAAATGGAAGATGATGTTGGCAAACATCAACACCGAAGAAACTGATCTGAATCTCAAACCAGTGGTGATGACATTTTGAAATATGTCAATATTTTGGAGACAAATCATTGACCTATCCATTCAGTTTAGGAACTTTTCTACACTTACAGTTCCAATCATATTTTCAGTCTGAAGTGAAATGTTATGGCACCCCTTCCGACAGTTGGTATCGGAAAATTCCGGGTTTTTTATATAGAAATTGTTCTGGCCATACACACAGCTGACAGGCATAAAGTGTGTTATGGTCAGAAGAAATTCAGACTTAATGTATTTCTACCAGGAAAACAAGAGACCCACAGGCTTTATCCTTACCTAAAAGGACATTTCCAACATCTTTTACAGTATGTAAAGGACAGTTTTTATTAATTCCTCTAAAGTATCTCTTTAAGGATCTCTGAGACAAAAATTAATGTACAGGCTCAAAATAACCTGTCTCATGGATACAACATCTTTAAATAACTAGAGTTTGGATAGAATCTGTCATTTTGCCCTGCCAATTTGTTTCACCCTTACAATAGTTAACCCTTAGTCAATCTGCCCAATTCCTTTTACACTGGGTCGATTTGATCCCTGACTTATATCATGCAGTATATATTGATTTAATAGAAAAATATTTTTTGTTTCATAAAATAATGATACATGCACATTATTTTTATTCATTATTTGAATTAAAATAAAAAGATATAGTTAAAATGGTGAGTTACTTGCAGTTACAAATTATGTTTGCAGGATTGGCATTTAAGGCTGTAATTTTGAATGATCTTCAGTGGTCTATAGCAGATTCTTTTTTCAGATGGTACACAATATCAGATGTGCAGTGCTTTGTGAATTTATAAAAAAATTTATTCAGTTTTTTTTTCAATTGTACATACCAGGTAACCAGAAACTTGATGCCCTCATTTGAAAATTCTTTACAAGTTAAACACGCTAAATTCAGCAAAATTTCTTTTAACATTTTTAACAAGAACATAAGAACTGATGGTTTCATTTTATTCCATTATATAAATTTACATCAGAAGTTACCATTAGTTTTGTAAATATTATCCTAATCTAGTATTTAGTTTCTGAAACTTTCATATATAACAATAATTAGTTTGTTCACAATAATTTTAAATGTTTACGTCTTCCCCATTTCAAATGTAAAGATCAATAACATTGTTCAAATCATATAATTTAATTAGTTAATTATTTACAACATTTCTTTCACTTGCAATTTTTAAAAAATGTTCATTAAAATCACAAGAAATGAAATACTAACTTATAAAAAGAAAGAGCAAAGCAACCAAATAAATAATTAAAACAACCAAGGACAAACATACATGGGACAAAAGGATTTACGTGAATATAAGTTCAACATGGCTTTTCCCTCACCTGGGCATGTCCTATATCTTCTATTTTTAAATAGAGTTTCCATAAATTCAAAGACCCCTTTAAATTATCTATTGTTTTCCCACAGCCAAAAATTCTACAAATTAAATAAACTTGTCCTAAGGGCATCATTTTATAGTAAAAACAGTCCTTTTCCTGGGATTTGTGATGTTTTCTTTTTATTTATTTTTTTTTTTTTAAATTTTTTTCTTCTATAATTGGCACAAATGTTACCCAGGTACCGACCATGTGGTTTGCTGCAAAACCCCCATTCAATAGAACCTAAACCCACAGCAAAAAACTGTGGTTGAGACAAATTTCAAAGAGGACATGGGTAAGTAAGAAAATGTACAGGCACTGTCTGTCAAAATATGATGTTTCATTACTTGGTTTCAAGACAAAAAATAAATTTAGTTTCAGTTAATTTGGTGATTGCACTTTTAACATTCCCATTGAAACGACAACAACACATATAACATATATTATTTAATTCCAGTAACATAATCTACAATTGGTGAATATTAATATGCACCAATGATGTTATCAACTAGGCGAGTTTAACCCGTCAATGGATAGCTAGTAGATCAGTCAAGTGTCAAAAATGTTCAAGAAGTTTCCTTAAAAATTATTCTCACACTTACCGCCATCACCAATTCAAAGGGGTGTTTATACACCCTGACGGGCGACTGGTACTTCTGCACCATTGTTTACAAATTATAATCCTTTACTATATCGACATAATTTCCTTTCGTTCCACTTGTCAAAAGTGTACAACTGAAAGTTGTCAAATGAGACCGACTAATCACAACAACCGGAAATGGATTGTAAAAGAAAATAGTTCGATAAAATTAAAAATAAATATATATGCATTTCAAGTTCTCATTTGTATATTGAAAAAAACGTGCCAAAAAGACAAACTTACTGAAAAAATAATTATTATTTAATAATGTTTTGGTTAAGTTATCCGAGCGGGCGCATGAAAATATTAACTGGTACCCGTTTATAACTTTGCTACACTTAGGAAAGGGCCATAAGCACATTTGCGGCGGTAGATTCAGAACCACGAGGGTCAAAATGGCCACAGCAAGGAAGGTCCAAAACATATGATGTTTATGTAGGAAACCTGCCTCCAGAAGCTAATGATGTAATTTTATTTCGATACATATATCTTTTGGAACTTTAATCTTTACATTTTCTTCAAATACAACGGTTTTGCACTTGCATACAAACGGATAAGTGGGCAGTTCACTTTTGACAAACTTTCCCGCAAAAATTAAAAAAAAAAACTTGACCCCTTTGCAGTCGAAATACAAAAAAAAAACACTTTTCCGTATTAATGGAAAATTAAACGTGTGTTGTCATTTCTGTTGTGTGTACCTTTACTCAGTTCACTGTAAATGTTTATCTTTGAATCCCTAGACATAAAATCCATTAGGTTCCAAAAAGTATAAGTCTCGTATACTTGAAGTTTACAGAACGTTGCTAATGTTTCCTGATGAATGCTGCTTCTCTCAAGTGCATTACCGTACTCCTTCTATGTATTCGGACAGATTTTAATAATTTCATTTTCAAGTGTCCGGGAATTTAGAGGAAATTTGAAAATTAAATATCTTGAAAATTGGGGGTGTCCGAATATTTGGAGTGTCAGAAAAATTAGAGACATTTTGGAGCCGATTTTGGGTCCCGGTTCTCTCTCTCTCTCTCGATATTTAAGACATTATCAACAGCGATATCCACGCATTAATCAATGATAAAGTAAAATTTTTTTAATAAAAGTAAAAGTTACCTTTTGTGTTGTTTATTTCATTAATTATTGTTTTTTAAAGCGTTTGTTGATCAATAATCACGATTCTCTAAGTAATACACAACGAGGTTGCCATTTTGTTTACAAGTTAACAACGTGACTTTTTTCATTAACTCCCAATGTTTGAGGTGCACCAACATGCCGCTTTCTACTTGTAATTGTCTGCAATCAAATTATTATTATACATCGTGTGTTGCATTATTTGTGGATCAAGTTCAGAGAATTTCGTTTTAATCAAATACTCAATATTTTACCATGCGTATGTGTGTACATTTTAAGAAATGACAATGCAAGATAGAAAAAGTCCTGACTCCTGACTTCCGCAAATAAAAGGTTAAAAATAAAATTATTTCAAATCATATTTCAAACATATTTTAATGTCATTTTATCTTGGAAAACAGTTTTTTTTTTCGCATCTGTCGGCTGGAACAATCACATGGTCGTTTTTGGAATTCCCATAACAAACACTAAAGAGAATAAGTGAACGTCACTTCCTGTTTTCATCAAGAAAAATGTCTTTGATGTTGAACTAGGTGTACTGACAAGATTCTGTCTTACACGATTTTCTCTGCAGTGAACAGTAATTATAATCAACTTTCACTTTCATAGAAAATTAAAGCACTATCAAAGGTATGATTTAATTTAGTTAACATAAAAACGTTAATACACTGCACATACCCTGTTTCATGTACGATGCAATGGCGCCAATACACAATGAAATAACGTGTGAAGCAACAATTTATAGTTAAAATAATTGAAAACAACAAAGTTTCTTCTTGATTTTATTAATCTTTATTTCAAGCGCTCTGCATAACATGCTGCAACTGAGTTTCAGCAAAAAACGTGTCCCCGATTTTAGAGGTAAAAAATTGCCGTCCGAAATTAGAGGAAATTTAAAAATTAGGGTGTCCGAAAACATAGAGGGTCCGAATACATCGTAGGATTACGGTAATTTAAATCCATCATGGGGTTGAATTTAGACAAAAAACTTTTACACATGGCAAGTCTATGGAGAAAGGATTTTACAAAAACAAATACAATTGGCTTCCTGAAAGGCATTAGTATATTTTTGAAATGATAAAAATTTCTATTTCTGATATAATTTTGATATGTTATAAAGAGCATAATTATTAATAACAAAACTTGAGAGTGCCCACTTAGTAATTCTGAGCATATTTGATTTAATTCACTAAGTTTTGTATCTTGGAATTTGAAAAAAATTCTATTGATTTTTAATTATTTTGTTTAAGTGCAAAAAAATACTAGGGTTGCAAAGCTCTGTAATTTATTTAGACCCTCCCCTGCATTGATTCAAACTGGTACTGTAATAAGGAAAGGCAGTGCTCTAATGTTTTGCCATAGTTGGGAATAGGGAATATTGTAAAATACAAGTTTTAAATGAACCCTACTAAGCTCTACAAGATCAATCTGATTCTTTCAACACAAAACTTGAATTTTGAACAATTATCTTAGTCACCATGAAAGGTCCTATTCTTTCATTGCTGTGGACAAAAAATTAAGAAGAAGAAAACCAAAAGTGAAATGCAATTTTTGAAAGAAAAAAAATGCTCCTGCAAACTAATTGATAAAATACTTGCCCAATCAATTTAAAGTTGATTGTCTGTATATAAAATGTAATTGTATGTTATCAACATTAGTGTAACTAGTGACCCCAATCACATATCTTGAGAGTAATCGGTGTTTTTTTTTCTCTTAGATCCATACTTTTATTTCTCTTTGCACCATTGATATTTCATTTATGCTATATTTGACTTGTTTTAATTTATCTGTTTACCTTTTTAGAAAAATGTGGGAAAGATATTTCAAAGTTTGGAGAGATCAAAGGCATTTTTGTGAGAGAAAGCACAGCAACTCCTGGTCTTGGTGCATCTCCAATGAAATATGCGTATGTTTTAATTTATAAAACTTTTCTCTTCCATAAGGAGCAGCTGAGAAAGACTTCATTTTGAACCCCACAATATTTTAATTTGGACTGGAATAGCCTTAAAATGATGATATCAAGCTATTTCAAACATATATGTCTATTTTTCCAAAATTATACATGGTATTTAATAAATGAGGGTGGGGGTGGGAGAAGGGGTCAAAAGGAAGTCTGAACAGTAGCTGAATAAAGAGTCCGTTGGTTGCTTCTTTTTTAACATCACATGCAGCAGTTATTTAGGATTATACTTAAAGCAAGTTTTTGAAGATGTTTTTGATATGTTTTACACTAAAATAGTTGACATTTTGAATTTAGAGCGCTAAATCATCCGCCCAAAAGGTTGTAGATTTACTTCAATTCTTTCATGATATGATCACACTGAACTATTATCATTTAAAAAGTAATTTTTATTATGGAAGTATATTTTAAAGTGGTTGGTAATTTGTATTTGCAGTATGAAGTAGGTAGTTTTGAAGTATTTACTCAAAAGTTAATCAGTCGAAACAACCATTGGATGACAATTTATATTCATTATTATAATTTAGGTATGTGAAGTTTTTATGTGAGGCAGATGCTGATACTGCATGTTCGCAGATAAATGGTATAGAAGTCGAGGGACATAAAGTTGTGGTTAAAAGAACAGAAACCAAAGAAAAAGTAAAGCATTAAATGATGTACATTATTACAGTGAAGTTATGAGTTTTGATATTAAGGGAATTCTTGGGGCAGATTTAGAATTGGGTGTATAGAAGGGTCAGAAGGAAGCAAACAACATTGTATGCATAAAGGGTGTAAAATTGATTCTAAATTTGGCACATGGTGGATCATTAAAAGAATGCAATTTTATGCTTCAAAATTCATCAAGTCCAGCCGAGAGCTGGTACTTCTTAATTTATTATTTATTTTAATACAAAAATGAACATGGATTTTAATGTAATTGAAAATCATGACAACAGTACCCTGAGGTGTTTATTTTTCATCAAGTTATCTCTCTTAACAAGTAATTCTAGACACTTCCACTAGCGTTGTTGTTAGACACTGGTCAACAGACATATTCATACCTGTCAAGTCACACATTTTAGCTCACCTGACCGAAAGGTCATGTGAGCTTATGGCATGGCGCGGCATGTGTATGTGCGTGCGTCATTAACACCTATTTTTGACTTCTCTAAAACTGCTGGACAGATTTCAATGATACTTGGTCAGAAGCATATATGGGCCGGTGCAATTCAGATTTGTTCATGGCGTTGCCATGGCTACCAAAACTAGGTCAAGGTGACCTAGGAGTCCAAAAATCTTAAAAAATCTTCTCCGAAAGTAATGATGGGAGCAAAAAATCTGATGTGATATTTGGTGATATTAAGGTCATGACCTAATTTGTGATTTATGCAGTTTTAGGCATTTTTCTTGCACATATTAAGAGAAATATGAAATCAAAACATTGTAAAAATGTTCAGCATGACAAATTTAAAAAGGTACCAAGTTTCGTAACTATATGATAATCCATGTAGGAGTTGTTGCCCCTGAAATGTTTTTTTTTTTTTTTTGGCTTATAAATACTAAAATTGCTAATTATCTTGAAAAGTGTTAACTTTTTGTATAAGCATGTATATTAGAATATTGTAGGTATTGATATGACGATCATTTTGATATATGGTTCAAGGTCATATGTGCAAAGGTCAAGGTCACAGATGCAAAAGAAGACTTAAATTTGCTAATTATCTTAAAAACTTAACTTTTTGTATAGGCATATATATATTAGAATACTGTAGGTATTGATATGACGATCATTTTGATATATGGTTCAAGGTCATATGTTGAAAGGTCAAGGTCACAGCTGTAAAAGAAGACAAAAATTGCTAATTATCTTGAAAACTTAACTTTTTGTATAGGCATGTATATTAGAATATTGTAAGGTATTGACATGATGATCATTTTGATATATGGTTCAAGGTCATATTGTTCAAAGGTCAAGGTCACAGCTGCAAAAGAGACTTAAATTGCTAATTATCTTGAAACTTTAACTTTTTGTATAGGCATATATATTGGAATATTTTTGGTATTGTGACAATTATCATTTTGATATATGGTTCAAGGTCATGTGTTCAAAGGTCAAGGCACAGCTGTAAAAGAAGACAAAAATTGCTAATTATCTTGAAAACTAATAACTTTTTGTATAGGCGTGTATATTAGAATATTGTAGGTATTGACATGATGATCATTTTGATATATGGTTCAAGGTCATATGTTCAAAGGTCAAGGTCACAGCTGCAAAGAAGACTTAAATTGCTAATTATCTTGAAAACTTTAACTTTTTGTATAGGCATATATATTGGAATATTTTTGGTATTGTGACAATTATCATTTTGATATATGGTTCAAGGGTCATGTGTTCAAAGGGTCAAGGTCACAGCTGCAAAAGAAGCCTTAAATTGGCTTATTATCTTGAAAACTATTAATTTTTGTATAGGCATGTATGTTAGAATATTGTAGGTTATTGACATGGCGATCATATATGGTTCAAGGTCATATATGTTCAAAGGTCAAGGACATAGTTGCATAAGTATACTGAAATTTGTGAATGATTTGGAAATTATTCATTGCATTACAGTTTACATCATGCATATTATATAAGCTTCTTATAAATGAAATGTGAGTGGATATATTTCTGATTAATTTTTGTGGGAGTTCTCAACTTGAGAAAACTTGTAAAGTTTCTGTACCTAATATATTGTCTTTTGCGCTTTGCAAACAATTTTGGACATATACTCAGGTGAGCGTTAAGGCCCATGGGCCTCTTGTTAACGTAAGTTATACTAAGCTTTCAAAACATCAAACTATCTAGAAAATGAAAACTGAAGACAAAAATCTATTATTATACATGTATGTTTACAATTTCAGCGACTGTGTTAAGTTAGTAGATCCAAGCAATTATATACCATTTCAGTAATGTTCTAGTTTCATGATTTTTTTTTCACTTGGAAATCATGTAGTTTTAATTCAGATGTGATGTCTCAAATTGCAGAAGAATGCAGAATTTAACATATTTTAAAAGTATAAAAGTATATGGTAAATAAAGAATGTTTGATTTTACCATGATTTTAGGTTACAAAATTGATTTTGTGACATTGAAATCTTTCTTTTTCAGGAATGACAAGCTAGATGGAGATAAGAAGAGAGGTCTTAAAAAACCCAAAATGATAAGCCAGCAAACAACACCATATAGGTAAAAATTTGTAAAGTCAATCCAGTTTTGACCCATTAATTGTAAACTGAATGATCCATTATTTAGATGATCCATGTTTTCTATAGAATCTTAACCAGGCCCCAGTTACAAACATATGTTAAGTAAGATTATCGTCTGCTGAAATTTAGCAAACTTTACTATTAGCATTTGGAATTGCTGATAAACTAACAACAGATGCTATAAGTTTAAAGTTATCTTTAGAATGACACCTGAAAGTCGGGAATATCTTTACAATTAACATAATTTCGAGAAAGAAGATTTTCTAGAGTCAAGGAAACTATTAAAGAAATAATTACAAAACGGGCTTGGTCACAGTGATTTCAAGTATTAAAAACCTTAAACTATGTTGATAGAAAAACCTAAAAGCTTGAAACCTCATCTAATAACAAATTGATATACCTCTATATAGTTTGAAAGGTAGATGGCCGTAATTCCAAATAAAAGTCATAGTTAAATGTCAGAAATAGGTGACCTGAAGTAATAAATCCTACTGATTTTTTTCACATATCAAAAGGCCTAAAAATTAGTTCATTTTGTCCTGTATTTTAAAACTTCTATAACTATCTGAATCATCATGTTCTTAACTGACTGCTTAGTTTCATTGGGTCTCTAGTGTAGGATAATTGATTTTTTGTTTGTTTATTTTAGTACCAGAAGGAGCACAGATAATTAATTCAGTAAATCCTTTATCATCACGTTATTCTCA
>JARBDR010000400.1:0-29283 GCA_029721355.1 Tegillarca granosa | reverse complement strand
AGACAACACAGTCACACTGATGTGATAATTCATACAGTAACGCAGAATTCAAACACACACAGTCACACTGATGTGATAATCTTACAGTAACAGAATTCAGACAACACAGTCACACTGATGTGATAATTCTTACAGTAATGCAGAATTCAAACAACACAGTCACACTGATGTGATAATTCTTACAGTAATGCAGAATTCAACAACACAGTCACACTGATGTGATAATTCTTACAGTAATGCAGAATTCAAACAACACAGTCACACTGATGTGATAATTCTTACAGTAATGCAGAATTCAGATGACAGTCACACAGATGTTATAATTCATACAGTAACACAAATTCAGACAACAGTCACACTGATGTGATAATTCTTACAGTAATGCAGAATTCAAACACAGTCACACTGATGTGATAATTCTTACAGTAATGCAGAATTCAGATGACACAGTCACACAGTGATAATTCATACATCTGCTTAAAAATTAGTTCTGTTTTGTCAAAATTCAAAAACTTTAATCACATTAACTTAAAAATCCTTTCCAACAAAAGTGTCTGATCCTAAATTTCAGTCAACATTTGAAAATATTTTTGAATTATCAATACAGTTAATGATGTCATGAATCAGGAATACCATTCATAAATTTAATCTGTGTTACTGTCCTTTCCATTGCCATAATGTGCCAATGTTGCCAAGATATTGAAGTTATGTTTACAGTTATTTAACAGTTATTCATTCATAGCAAACAAAGATTTAATGTAATTTTCAATGTTATTCTTGAATTTTAGAAGGGATTAAATGTGCCTACTTGATTCTATTGAGATATACTCTATTTGATCAGGTAATTTAGATATTGAGACTGCATCTTGAAAACTTAAAGTTGATGAAACGGGAAACATTTGAATCAATTCCTTGTTTGTTTGAAGTATAAAATAAAATGTAGGATACATTTATGTTCTGTAATTGTCCAGAGAATCAACATTTTGATGTCCAGTAACAAAACACCTGAAGGTTGTCAGGGACATTACTGGTATTTTCTGTCATTTTTGATACAAATGATTTTTGAATTACCCCTTTGATTGAGATTCATCCCCACATGTGAAATGGCATGAAAGATAGATTTTTCTTACATTGTTTTATTTAATGGACAAAATCAATTATAAATAGTATGACATCACTCTGTTTAATGTAGATTTGATAATTATTAGTTAATTCACATAATTTTTCAACACACAGTGCATGTTGTTGGTAATGGGTTATTATTTTTTCAATTTGTTTAACTTGAACAGGTTATTGAACTTATATCGGACAGTAGTGAGTCATAGAGGGACAGCCATTCCTATTTATATAAGTTTTATAACTTTTCTGTTCTAAAGCAGATATTTTGTTACATGAAATCATTTTGTTTTGCAATATTAATATTTTTTTTGAAATCTACTGAAAAATGATGCAGCTTTTGATGACAATGCTTGACAATGAATTTAAACACTTCTGATTTCAATGTACACATAAAAAGGATTTTAGCTTGCAATATCAACTAATATGGTACACAGCTGTTTCATCACTTTTGTTAAATATATTGCTATATATAATTACTTCTGACTTGTAATAATATTTGTGAATTTATTGGTGTTGATCACCTTCTAAAGTCCTCAAGATTACTGATTTTTTCCAGCCCTGACTCCGGGTCCGATTCTGTCCAGCCTTGACTCTGGGTCTGATTGATATACAGGTGTCTGTTTGGACAGGATAAGCTTTTCAGATGCCTAAATTTTTAGATAATTGCGTGTTTAGAACTATTTCTGTTATCTTTCAGAGCACAGAACTTTTTATACTATTTTTGTTTTCTTCTCTCTAGCTCACCTGAAAAGAAGACATAGTAGAAAGCTTATATACATTTTTATATACTTCGTATTCCTATGTGTGTGTTTGTGTTCTTTCCCGATTTTGATGTTTCTTATATGTGTCAACATAGTTTTTGTCTCGCCTGAAAAGTAAAAACCTAGCAATCTTGAGGTCATTTATGCTGTCCCTGTTATTAAAGTAGTAGTTAGTGATTGGTCAGGGTTTTTTTTTTTCAGACGAGACATTATTTTTTTTTATTGTTGTATATTAGTATAAACAGAGCGTATATTACATTATATCCTTGTAGATTTTACTTTTACATCCTTACCTACATTTGCCATCTTTACATTTCTGTTATCCAGCTTATTGGTCAGTTTTTGTGTTGGCTTTATACCCCAACAAACCATATGGTATTGTGCAGGACATTAGAAATGGGCCATGCCATATGAAAATAATTGATGCAAATATATATTAAAGTATAATTCATTTATTGGTAATTGATCAATGTTTAATTATTGCTTTTCTTACAGTTGCAAGTCATTGTTTTCAAAAAAAATTATTAGTTGTTTTTAAACCATCAATTATCTTTTTTTAATTTTTCTTTACTTAAAGGAAAATTTATAAATTGAACCAAAAAAAAATAAATAAACAAATAAATAAATAAATAAATAAACAAAAAACATGAAACCTCTTTTGTGTAGATGTTATGTTTTTTTTAAATATTTATACAAAATTGACAATTTAGTTAAGATTAATCACAAGCAACATGAACCTATAAAATATTACCAAATATTTAATACAATGTTAAAATTCTTTAGTAGTTGCTGCTACTCTCTCTCTCTCTCTCTCTCTCTCATCCTCTCTCTCGTCTCTCTCTCTCTCGTCGTTATTTAGTTGTGTAAATTGTCTTTAGGATATTATAGTAGTAAATGTTGTGTAATATTTACAGTAAGAACATATTATAATACAATATTCCTACAGGTTATTATCTATACATACTTGAGATTTGGAAATGGTGTACATATTTTATTTATTATTTATTTATTTATTTTTTATTTATATATTTATTCTTCTTTTTTTTTTTTTTTTTTTTTTTTTTTTTTTTTTTTTTTTTTTTTTTTTTTTTTGTTTTTTTTTTTGTTTTGGAATTTTGGTCTTGTATGAAATTATTTACAAACGAACAGAAAATTACTTGCTTGGCTTGGCATACCGAAACATACATTTTTTGCATGTGGGAAGACGGTAATTTTTTATAACAGCATTAAGTTAATAAATCTTAATTAAGTTAATGGGATTATGATTGATGGGAGAGTCAAAAAATACCTATGTATGAATCAGAATAGTGATGAAATTGAGATTACTAAGAGATCCCCCCCCCCCAAAAAAAAAAAGAAAGAAGTTAAAATGCAGTAAGTAGTAAGTTCTTTATTGCAAAATTAAGTTCATCAAGATAAAAAATCTGATTGTATAAGCTACAGACAGCAGCTTTTTATTACAACATTATGAAGGGGCTGCGGAGGCCAAGAGGCTTCAATCTCAAGGTGTTTCACCTCTCTGAGAAGGGATTTCCCTTGTTGTAAGCATTTACTTGTGAGTGGTCTGCGATGTTTATCTGCAACATTGCCGATGAGTGTATTAGCACTCAGAAGGTCTACATTAATGTTAACTAAAACATTGCAGATCAGAAACACTTGCACACTCACATTCTGCATGAACTTGCATTAAGATTAATCCTCAAGAATAAAAAGAATTGTCTTGCAGGAAAAGCTGAAAATGGCTGATGTGATGTAAAGCAACACTCAACTGAGTTGAAGATAAAACCTGGAGACATGACTTCTTACCTTATATGTTGTTTACTTTATATATGATTTTTATTTCTCTGAATAAAACCAATACAACTTGGACCAGTCATTTAACATAGGATTATTTTGGTGTTTTGTAGATTGGGGCTACTTATCATAAAACAGATATGGACGATGATGGACAGTGGTCAGAAGGACTTATATCAGCAGTAAGTAGATTTAGTCAGTTTACTGGTTCAGAAGCCAGTCACATCTTCATTTGATCAATTTGATCCAGTGATGGTACATGATAGCAATATGGCTGGATGTACAGATAGGCATAAATAGGATTTTCTTCTCTCCAGATTCGCTGGACACTGTTAACTTGACTATTAATAAATTATAAAGGTAAATTTTCTTCTCACATAATTCCTGATATTTAAATGCCATGTTACAAATTGTTGATCAGTAAAACAATATACAAATAAGCAATATTTACTATTTATATTGATGACATTATATAAAATTAATATACTTATTATTTATAGGCACGAATGGTTGCTGCAGCAACTCATAGTTTATGTGAAGCAGCTAATGCCATGGTTCAAGGTCATGCCAGTGAAGAAAAGTTAGTGGCAGCAGCTAAGGAAGTTGCCGGGTCAACAGCGGCATTGTTGGTGGCATGTAAAGTTAAAGCAGATCCTGGTTCAGTGGCCATGCATAGATTACAGGTAAGGCTAACCCAACAAAACAATACAGTGAAAAAAATTACATAGGGATATATGATTACTTATTGTTAGGATAAAAAAAATTGGGGTCACATTTTTGAAAATGATATTTCATAATTCAGTACTAGTAGATCAGTCAAGGTCACAATATATTGACATCTACCAGTGAAGTTTAAAAAATGAAAAGTAAATCAGAAGAAGTCGGGTACAATTTTCACAACGGTTAAAATGAACCAATTTTGCCCCACAGACTGATTTTCTGGAAACTTACCATTTACTATGGTTTCATTTGTGTAAAGGCCCCTTGTTTTACTTGGCTGGAACCTTTACTGTGGTTGTTTTAATCAATATTCCTAATATCTCTCTCTCTCTCTCTCTCTCTTCTCTCCTCTCTCTCAGTACAATCTCTCTCCTCTCTCTTCTCTCTCTCTCTCTCTCTCTCTCAGTACAATGGCATTAGTAATTTGATTTGAGTTCTGTATTTAGAAAATTTGTGTTGTGTTCATGAGTTGTTTGTGTTATTTAGACTGCTGGTAATGCTGTTAAGAAGCTACAGATGCCCTGGTTAAAGCTGCCAAGCAAGCCAAAGATGTTGTCGTGGAGGAGGAGAATTTAACTATCAACAAGAGAATGGTCGGGGGATAGCACAGGTAAGTACTTCATTGTCCATCTTATTAGATGTACATGTTAGTTCATTTGTATACTATATAAATAGATGGTAAGTATGAGTATAAAGCCTTTTTTGTGTTTTTTCATGATGTAAACTACTGTATTTTGAAGGGTTATTCTACTTTATATAAAATAAATGCCTGGATGTGCATTACTTGTTCAGAAATAGGAAAAGGTCATTTCTAGATCGAATATTTAAAAAATATTAATTTAATTTTCCACATGAAACAAAAACAAGTCCTTAGGGAAAAATAGTTTTTTAAATTTTAAAAACCACTTAACCATTTTTTCCTTGTGTTGATATAGTGCATGCAACTTTAACTATAAATTTAACATTATATTTAAATTCAATTTTTATGAACTGTAAAATTGTATAGCATTAATAATATTACTTTTCTTTATAGGAACTCCAAGCACAGGAAGAAATTCTCAGAAAAGAAAAAGAACTTGAAAAAGCAAGACTGAATCTTGCTAAAATCAGAAAAGGAAGATACAAAGAAAAACCAGAAGATTGTGATGATTCATCTTCATCATTTTAGAGCTTGATTTATCTAGATTTTTAATTTTGTTTATAAAGCATTGTGCCTACAAAGATTATGTGATCTGTGTTTATAAGGTGCTTAAATGATAAGAGTGTGATTTTATGTGTTTGGAAGCTTTTTTGCATTGACTTTCATCAATATATTTTATAGCTGAACATAACATGGTAGGCATGCATACTAGACCACTGTTGTTAAATCACTGTTAATCATTTCTGAAACGGAACAAATTTGTAAAAAAAATTTTAAAAATTTTTGCATAAATAAAAATGCAAATGATACTGTTACGTTGTCAGAGTATAATCATTTATGTAATATAAGAGGTTATTTTCTGAGTAAGAAAAATGGTAATTTCTCAGTTAAAATTTGAAATTTATAATTCTTGAATTTTGTTTAGGCCTAAAATAAAATTAACTTTGTTTGCCGTTGACCGCCCGACCCACTTGAAATGCCCCTACCCAAAAAATTTTATTGCCATCATTCCAATTTCTTTCTTTTTTTTTTTTTTTTACTTCTCATACAACATAAGAAACAGTATTAAAAGAAAGTAACCCTAGAAAGCAAGACGACCTGTGGGTTATACAGTAGTAAGGAAATTCTGCTGTAGGGTTCTCCGTGATAGAATACACAAGGAGGAACAAAGAAGACTTAAGTTAGCAAAACATTTGTAAACACGTTTTAAAAGAGACAATATGAAACAAATTTAATCTTTTTTAAAAGTGTAACAGATTAAATTTTCAAACATTAAAATAAAAAAAATTTCCTACCTACCTACCCACATGTGGATAGCATGGGTCGGAAAACAGCAAACAAAAGATTTTTTATGTTAGGCCTTAAACAATGATTTTTAGTATGCATGTGTGCCTGGTAAGCCACCTGTTAATAAGTTACAGGTGTCAAAAGGTTTGTTTTAAAAATGTGAAAATGACAGAAAGATGGATTATATATTTGAATACAATTTGATTTTGCTATCCCTCAGTTGTTTTAACATTTCCAAAGAAATGAAATTTTTTGAGAAGTTCAAAATTTTAGTAAAAAACTTTGGAAAAACCATAAAAGAAAATGATAGAATTATGTTATATAGTATATACACATTACTAGAATATATTATGACATTATTTATGTTAAATGTTTATATGTATGCCTCTTTAGTTCAGTTTCTTTTAAGACTGGTGTCTAACCAAATATGCATTAAATCATCAAGCAATAATTCTGCTGTTTTATACTAAAAATATCCAATTTTCGGTTCTTCTTCTTTGTGTTTTTAAAATATGGTATGTGCCAAATTTAAACCAGACTAATCCATTTTTGTGACAGAAGTTGTAATGTTTGTTGATTGTCTTTTAGTTAGAATGAAGTCATTAGTTGTATATCAAGACAAAAACTTTATGGTGTTTCACTCAGCATTTTTGTATTGCATTTTTGTGTATACTTGTCTGTTGAAGACATTTGTTATGTCATAGATTATCTCCCCTTCCTTAGCAGTTTTTTCCCCCTGCATTATTAGTGTGATGTTCCTGGTGTAAATAGTCATATCTGTTGCCTGGCAACCTTTTAATTTTAAACTATACATTTAAATCATTTTGTGGAACAAAATTTATATGTGTTTGTTTATATGTTTTAGTATACTTTTGTACCACTATATGTCACTGTCTACAAAATGGTATTGCAATTGTGTTGAATCACAAATCTCAGATTTTGTCAGTTTTTGAAAATTTAGAATATACACTAATTTTTTTAGCCCAACTTACAAAGCAAATTGATTTAGTGCAATTAATGACCAATCACATACATCCATACAGTGAAAGGACCATATGTGAAAAAAATGAACCAATACAAAATATCACAAACAGATGAAGCACATGCTGTTTGATCATTTCATTATTAACAATGAGATCATAATACATGAGGTTTTTATAAGTTTTTTTTTTCAGATGTCATTTCCCCTTGGTTGATTTAAATTTAGTGATTTCTTTGATAAAATATCAAGAATGTGTTACATTACAAAATTTAATCATAGTTTGTTAACACAATTAAAAATTAATTTTGTTCTATAATTTTTATTGTATAAAAAATTATCTGTTAAAGTACTTTTTTGAAGTGATTTAATGTTTTTTTAACTCCATTCAAGATTTGTTTACTGATATTGCCAATTCTGGGATGTGTTGCAAACTTGAGTACCTGGAGAAACTCGCAAACCTGCCACAAAAAAATCTGATAAACTTCCTCATACTAAGATCTGCCTGATACAAAACCTTATCTGAGAGGCACCTTCTGACCACTTGACCACCAAGAAAACAAAATATAAGAAAATACCCCAGTCTTAGGTTTTTTTTTAAGCAAGTATCATGTACATGTATTTGCTTTTGAAAACCCCAGAATTATCTACACAGAAACAAATCAGAATATCATCTTTATAAAATCACAGATTATATTACACTATATCTGGAATGTTAGCCTGACATAGAATACAGTGTACTAGATATGTATATTATATATAATGTATGTGATAGAAGGATTTATATGTACTTATACATGACGTGCCATACATATCAGTTATAGTGTAGTAAGGTTATATAATTACAGGTCAGTAGGCTGTAGGGTTTATATAGAATTATATATAGATAATTATTGTCTTCTCCACATTGTTATATATACATGTTGAAGAAAGGAGAACTAAATATGTCATATACTTACTGGTAGTTATTGAGTTTGAAGTTTTTCTTTGTAGGTAAATTCTTCAAGATAAGGTTGATATATTAATGGTTTTTATAACAGGTAGCACCTCAAACCCACCCCCTTTTTTACAAAGCCCATTCTAAAATTATACACTTAAAATATACTTTACACTTCACATTTACTCCCATAATGACATATTGTTTAATGTAATTTTTTGTAGTAAGTTTGTTTTGTTTTTTTTTTTTTTTTTTTCTCGCTTGCTAAGTAGTTATATATGAAGCAGCTTCTATCTGTTCTGCAAGGAGTTAAAAAAAGCTCTACATGATGTTCCTTAAAAATGAATCGGACAGCTTGTAAGTTCTACAGCAATTTTTAATTTTTCATTTTCAGTCCCAGTGTGGTTAGAACAATAGATGTTGATATTTAAGTTAGATAAACTTGAGCTTTTTCAGTGTTTTGGATAATTTAGCAGCTTTGGTATGATACCTTTAGTAACATTTTTGATAATTTCATTTTTTCAAATACATGTATTGCTATATGTGTCTCGGACACTTGTGTGGAAAGGAATGTTTTTATCTGCTTTGATACTCAAGAAATGTTTAGAAATTGTATAGGTCATTACTTTATTATGATTAACAAGAGATCAGAAATAATGTGATTATTTCACAATAAAAAAAGAGAGATTCACACCACATATTTGTAGCAAGCTAACCTATTTCATTTTCAATTATTTAACAATCATTTCAAAAAGTTTTACAGTTACTGTATGTTGATTTTAGTTTTATGTTTTATTACATTATTTTTTTTATGCATTTTCAATTATTTATAGAATGGGAATTTTTTTTAAAAATTTTGAGTAAAAAAATTATCCTTTGGTTTATAATATGAATTGTACTTCTTGCATCTTAAAGAAAAATAACATTTCCATTAAATTATTTATCTATTTGTAATTTTACATAATTTTTTACATTGGTCATTGGGTTGCTGCTGTATTTGGATTTTAAAATTAAGATATTATAAAGATCTGTTTCATATTTGTTTTACATAAAAATTAAATTTATTATGTATTATTTAAGTTTTTAAAAAATAAAAAACAAAAGAAAACAAAATTTAAGTTCATTTAAATCACTTGAAACTATCAGATCAACAAGTTTTAAAATATATGGGCTTCACTTATGTACCCTGTGATATCTCTTGATAACTGTGTTTCCACAGTGTATTTACATAAAAACAGTTAAAAAGTTTCAAAATTATTGATTTTAGTACTACAGATAAATTTTGCCACATAATTGTTATGAAAGTTAGTGTATTGATACATGTATAAACTCTAGTGAACCAGCATTTTGTTAAAAGTTAGCACGTAGTATCAAAAACAGCTTAATCAGAATATCTATTTACATTTGATGGCATAGAGATTTTATTATTATGTTGAATATTTATAAAGTTGGGAGCAGAAATATTTCAAAATATATTTAAATCCACTATTAATTTTTTAATTAAAGTATTATTATCATTATTATTATATACCTGATGACATAAATAATGACCTTATATTTAATTATCACAATTTTTATTATTTTATTTTTAGTTAAAGCTTGTTGATATAGTATTACTTGTTTGTACAGTCACATGTCCCTGATTGACCTTTGACCTGTCATAAATGTGCATATCATGAAATCTATAATATTGCTTTGAACTATTGTAAAAGTATATGTTGAAATATCAGATAAATAAATTAATCTTTATATAAATGTGATTTTGTGTTGATATGGTCATAGTAATATACCCTCCACAATTGTCATTTTTACAGTGAAAGTTTGATTATCCCTCCAAATAAAGTCAGAACACTTGCATTTGAAATAAACATAAAAGAAAACTAATCACCTCTCAATGATAATATACTGAAGTAAAGGAACTACTGAAATTGTTAACAACATGAAAAGTATTTGACATTACTTGATGAGAGATGTTAAACTTTGTTGAATACTTGGGGAAATGTGTTTTTCTTGTCTCTCACTTGATAGCAGATGTTCATATAATCAGAAACTTAATGGGAGAGGTCCATCTTCCTGGACAGAAATAAGAGATTTCTTATCGTCTGTCACTTTCAAAAAGAAAGGGAGAAATTTAACTTGTCAGACAGTATAAAGAAGGTGGTTATCTGGTCAGACATTTGATTGGAGATATTTATCTTGTCAGACACTTGAACTTGATGAGAGATGTTTGTCTCATAAAACACTTGTTAAGAGATGTTTTTTTTGTCAGACACTTGATAGGAGATGTTTATCTTGTCAAACACCTGATGAAAGATATTAATTTTGTTGGACATTGTATGGGAGATGTTTATTTTGTCACATTGAAAGGTATATGTGTATCTTGTCAGACACTTGAAAAGAGATTGTTAATTTGACAGACACTTGATGAGAGATTGTCCTATTGTCAAACAGTTTATCTTGTTGTACACTGATACTTCATAGATGTTTATCTTGTCATACACTTAAAAAAAAGCGGTGTCACTTGATTGGAGATGTTACTTGTAAGACACTTGATGGGAGATGTTTATCTTGTAATTTGATTGGAGATGTTTATCTTGTCACTTAATGGGAGATGGTTATCTTGTCACTTGATTGGAGATGTTTTCTTGTCACTTGATCGGAGATGTTTATCTTGTCACTTGATTGGAGATGTTACTTGTCAGACACTTGATGGGAGATGTTTATCTTGTCACTTGATTGGAGATGTCTATCTTGTCACTTGATGGAAGATGGTTATCTTGACACTTGATTGGATATGTTTATCTTGACACTTGATTGGAGATGTTCATCTTGTCAGACACTTTATGAGAGATGTTTATCTTGTCAGACACTTGATAGGAGATGTTTATTTTGTCACTTGATTGGAGATGCTTATCCTGTCACTTGATGGGAGATGGTTATACTGTCACTTGATGGGAGATGTTTATCTTGTCACTTGATGGGAGATGTTTATCCTGTCAGACACTTGATTGGAGCTGTTTATCTTGTCACTTGATGGGAGATGGTTATCCTGTCAATTGGAGATGTTTAACTTGTCAGACACTTGATGAGAGATGTTTATCTTCTCAGACACTTGATTGGAGATGTTTATCTTGTCAGTCACTTGATGAGAGATGTTTATCTTGTCACTTGATGGGAGATGGTTATCCTGTCAATTGAAGATGTTTATCTTGTCAGACACTTGATGAGAGATGTTTATCTTGTCAGACACTTCATTGGAGATGTTTATCTTGTCACTTGATTTGAGATGGTTATACTGTCAATTGGAGATGTTTATCTTTTCAGACATTTGATTGGAGATGTTTATCTTGTTAGACACTTGATTGGAGATGTTATCTTGTCAGACACTTGATGAGAGATGTTTATACTGTCAATTGGAGATGTTTATCTTGTTAGACACTTGATGGGAGATGTTTATCTTGTCAGACACTTGAGGAGAGATGTTTATCTTGTCAGACATTTGATTAGAGATGTTTATCTTGTCACTTGATGGGAGATGGTTATACTGTCAATTGGAGATGTTTATCTTTTCAGACATTTGATTGGAGATGTTTATCTTGTCAGACATTTGATGGGAGATGTTTATCTTGTCAGACACTTGAGGAGAGATGTTTATCTTGTCAGATATTTGATTAGAGATGTTTATCTTGTCACTTGATGGGAGATGGTTATACTGTCAATTGGAGATGTTTATCTTTTCAGACATTTGATTGGAGATGTTTATCTTGTTAGACACTTGATGGGAGATGTTTATCTTGTCAGACACTTGAGGAGAGATGTTTATCTTGTCAGACATTTGATTAGAGATGTTAATCTTGCCACTTGATTGGAGATATTTATCTTGTCACTTGATTGGAGATGTTTATCTTGTCACTTGATGGGAGATGTTTTTTTACGTACCTCGAACAGAAAAATCCCACGTGCACACCGGTGCTAGATTTTTCTGTCTTGTCCAGTTTGTCTGGTACAGCCTCATGGGACAATTGACGGTGTTGATGATCTTAGGATGACGTATCCGATCATTGTGCTTGACGTCATCAAAACTTTAGTTTTATTTTTTTTTTTTTTTTCAAATTTCTTGTCAAAATATTTTATTGTCAAAGTTGTTTTATATTTGCATTGAATACAAATCTTTGATATCTTAAAAACGAGGTGTGGTCGATGGGATTATTTTCAAAGGGCGGATATTTACAATGCATAAAGTGTCCAAAGGAATGCAAGGGGTCCCATACAGGTGCTTTGTTTTGTACCTATTGCAGTTATAAACATTTGAATGGTACGAGGGTGATGTGATGTAACGTATCCCAATCTCGGCAACGCCTTGATTGGGATACGTAACATCACATCACCCTCGACTGAGATCATCTGGTATCGGTCACAAACAGGTGATACATTCTATTAATCTTGTCACTTGATTGGAGAGATGTTTATCTTGTCACTTGATTGGAGATGTTTATCTTGTCACTTGATTGGAGATGTTAATCTTGTCACTTGATGGGAGTTGTTTGTCTTGTCAGACACTTGATTGGAGATGTTTATCTTGTCAGACACTTGATTGGAGATTTTTATCTTGTCACTTGATTGAAGATATTAATCTTGTCACTTTATTGGAGTTGTTTATCTTGTCACTTGATTGAAGATATTAATCTTGTCACTTTATTGGAGTTGTTTATCTTGTCACTTGATTGAAGATATTAATCTTGTCACTTTATTGGAGTTGTTTATCTTGTCACTTGATTGAAGATATTAATCTTGTCACTTTATTGGAGTTGTTTATCTTGTCACTTGATTGAAGATATTAATCTTGTCACTTGATTGGAGATGTTTATGTTGTCACTTGATTGAAGATATTAATCTTGTCACTTTATTGGAGTTGTTTATCTAAGTCACTTGATTGGAGATGTTTATCTTGTGACTTAATGGGAGATGATTATCTTGTCAGACACTTGATGAGATATTTATCTTGTCACTTGATTGGAGATGTTTATGTTGTCACTTGATGGGAGATGTTTATCTTGTCACTTGATGGGAGATGTTTATCTTGTCAGACACTTGATGAGATATTTATCTTGTCACTTGATTGGAGATGTTTATGTTCTCACTAGATTGGAGATGTTAATCTTGTTTCTTGATTGGAGATGTTTGTCTCGTCAATTGAATGGAGATATTTATCTTGTCAGGCAATTGATTGGAGTTGTTTATCTTGTCACTTAATGGGAGATGTTTATCTTGTCACTTGATGGGAGATGTATTTACAATCCGTTCTTCAGCTGTAAGTGAACAAATCACCGCGTATTTACAATCTGTTTCTCAGCTGTAAGTGAACAAATAACCGCGTATTTACAATCTGTTCCTCAGCTGTAAATGAACAAATCACCGTGTATTTACAATCTGTTCCTCAGCTGAAAGTGAACAAATCACCGCGTATTTACAATCTGTTCATCAGCTGTAAATGAACAAATCACCGCGTATTTACAATATGTTTCTCAGCTGTAAGTGAAAAAATCACCGCGTATTTACAATCCGTTTTTTCAGCTGTAAGTCAACAAATCACCGCGTATAAACAATCCGTTCTTCAGCTGTAAGTGAACAAATCACCGCGTATTTACAATCTGTTTCTCAGCTGTAAGTGAAAAATCACCGTGTATTTACAATCTGTTCTTCAGCTGTAAATGAACAAATCACCGCGTATTTACAACCCGTTCTTCAGCTTTAAATGAACAAATCACCGCGTATTTCAATCTGTTCCTCAGCTGTAAGTGAACAAATCACCGCGTATTTACAATCTGTTTCTCAGCTGTAAGTGAACAAATTACCGCGTATTAACAACCCGTTCTTCGGCTGTAAATGAACAAATCACCGCGTATTTACAATCTGTTCCTCAGCTGTAAGTGAACAAATCACCGCGTATTTACAATCTGTTCCTCAGCTGTAAGTGAACAAATCACTGCATATTTACAATCCGTTCCTCAACTGCAAATGAACAAATCACCGCGTATTAACAATCCGTTCTTCAGTTATAAATGAACAAATCACCGCGTATTAACAATCCGTTCTTTAGTTGTAAATGAACAAATCACCGCGTATTTACAATCTGTTTCTCAGCTGAAAGTGAACAAATCACCGCGTATTTACAATATGTTTCTCAGCTATAAATGAACAAATCGCAGCGTATTTACAATCCGTTCTTCAGCTGTAAGTGAACAAATCACCGCGTATTTACAATCCGTTCCTCAGCTGTAAGTGAACAAATCACCGTGTATTTACAATCCGTTCCTCAGCTGAAAGTGAACAAATCACCGCGTATTTACAATCCGTTCCTCAGCTGTAAGTGAACAAATCACCGCATATTTACAATCTGTTCCTTTGCTGTAAGTGAAAAAAATCACCGCGTATTTACAATCTTTTCATCAGCTGTTAAGTGAACAAATCACCGCGTATTTACAATCTGTTCCTTAGCTGTAAGTGAAAAAATCACCGCGTATTTACAATCTTTTCATCAGCTGTTAAGTGAACAAATTACGGAATGTTGACAGAGTTTTCCTTTACTGAACAAATGATGTTTTTTGACGGACTTTTTCTAAACTAAATGTGAACAAATTACTGTGTATTAACGAACTTTTCCTCAAATGTAACTTATAAAATGGATGACCGCGTAATGACGAATGCTTCCTCAACTGTAAGTTAACAAATGATGACCGCGTATTGACGAATGCTTCCTCAACTGTAAGTTAACAAATGATGACCGCGTATTGACGAATGCTTCCTCAACTGTAAGTTAACAATGATGACCGCGTATTGACGAATGCTTCCTCAACTGTAAGTTCACAAATGATGACCGCGTATTGACGAATGCTTCCTCAACTGTAAGTTCACAAATGATGACCGCGTATTGACGAATGCTTCCTCAACTGTAAGTTAACAAATGATGACCGCGTATTGACGAATGCTTCCTCAACTGTAAGTTAACAAATGATGACCGCGTATTGACGAATGCTTCCTCAACTGTAAGTTAACAATGATGACCGCGTATTGACGAATGCTTCCTCAACTGTAAGTTAACAAATGATGACCGCGTATTGACGAATGCTTCCTCAACTGTAAGTTCACAAATGATGACCGCGTATTGACGAATGCTTCCTCAACTGTAAGTTCACAAATGATGACCGCGTAATGACGAATGCTTCCTCAACTGTAAGTTAACAAATGATGACCGCGTATTGACGAATGCTTCCTCAACTGTAAGTTAACAAATGATGACCGCGTATTGACGAATGCTTCCTCAACTGTAAGTTAACAATGATGACCGCGTATTGACGAATGCTTCCTCAACTGTAAGTTAACAAATGATGACCGCGTATTGACGAATGCTTCCTCAACTGTAAGTTAACAAATGATGACCGCGTATTGACGAATGCTTCCTCAACTGTAAGTTAACAAATGATGACCGCGTATTGACGAATGCTTCCTCAACTGTAAGTTAACAAATGATGACCGCGTATTGACGAATGCTTCCTCAACTGTAAGTTCACAAATGATGACCGCGTATTGACGAATGCTTCCTCAACTGTAAGTTCACAAATGATGACCGCGTATTGACGAATGCTTCCTCAACTAAGTTAACAAATGATGACCGCGTATTGATGCTTCCTCAACTGTAAGTTAACAAATGATGACCGCGTATTGACGAATGCTTCCTTAACTGTAGGTTAACAAATGATGACCGCGTATTGACGAATTCTACCTCAACGGTAAGTGAACAAATGATGACCGCGTATTGACGAATGCTTCCTCAACTGTAAGTTAACCAATGATGACCGCGTATTGACGAATGCTTCCTTAACTGTAGGTTAACAAATGATGACCGCGTATTGACGAATGCTTCCTCAACGTAGGTTAACAAATGATGACCGCGTAATGACGAATGCTTCCTCAACGGTAGGTTAACAAATGATGACCGCGTAATGACGAATGCTTCCTCAACGGTAAGTGAACAAATGGTGGGGGAACTTTTTCTCAACTTTAAGCGAACAGTTGACATGAGTATCGACGAATTTTCCTCAACTGTAACTAAATGAAATGTCATTAATTCTATTTGTATTTGTACAATTAAGAGAAATAAAGAATTAGAATTGGAAATTCACGCAGGATTTTACGGCATAAACAATTAGTTAGCTTAACTTCTAACAAAATTATTAACTGTTCATTTTAATAGAAAAATAGTTGTCTTATGTGTTAAAATTGACCGCGGAATTATTTTTGAAAACAAAACAGATGAGTAAATAACGAAATTAAATGGGAAGAAATTTTCTTGTCAGAGTTTGGTGTTTAAATGATACAGGTTTGTCATGGGTTCAGTATTGTATTGTCCATAGAATACCATGTACAAATACCTACATGTATGTATGTAAAATAGGTATTGAATAGAACAACAATGAATATCCCGATAATCTCACTTTTTTTGGGAATGTAAAGTTGTTTCCCTTTTTTGGAATAAATTTTTTAAGTGGTTAAATGACAAATTACATCTGGATCAATCTTTTTCAATGATTGACATAATTTTTGATAATTTCAGTAACAATAAATACGTACTTAATCTTATCATTATAATTAGTAAGTACTATATATATATATATATATCTTATATATGTTATATATATATATATATATATATATATATTTATATATATATTATATATATATATGATATATATATATAAACAAAAATTACGAAACTCTTGTCCAGTTTTAGAGGGGGTTGTTAAAAACAAGAGTACAGGTATAAAATCAAATGTCAATATAGTAAATTCACCGAAAAGTGAGAAATCTTCGCCACTCTTATTAAATTTTGAATCTCTCCTGTTTTATGTAAATGTTTGCAATCTGTGTGTGTGTGTGTGTGTGTGTGTGTGTGTGTGTGTGTGTGGTGAAATATTGTCTTTTTATGTACATGAATTGAAAATATTTCCATAAAGATTTGAATTACAAAAAAGGTATGTAACGGTATTTTGTAAACAGAGCTATGTTTACGACTACTTAGCAGATTAAATACTAAACAACTTCAAAATCATTATAGAATGAACGTGGATCAACTGAGGTTAAAGGTTTACATAAGGTAAACCAGAGAGCCAGAGGTGAATCGGTATCCTCAGTAGTGTTCATTCAAAATTGAAACGAAATAGAGGCTATATAAATCAAATTGAGGCTTTTAATGTCAAATAAGGACACATCAAGTTAATCTCAGTAGTGTTCACAATTTTGGATACCCTTCAAACTAAAAACGAAGTAGGGGCTAAGTAAATCAAATTGAGGCTTCAAAATCCATATAAGGTTTAATTTGCTGTGTCAAGTTTAATTAAAAATTCAGTTATAACTGTTATATTTGTTATATTTCTAAACGTATAACCGAATAATCGAATATAAAATAATGATTTAAAAGTTTAAATTTGAATGTTTTCAAGCAATTGCACTCACAAATTTTCGAATTAATATTGATAGCAGAGGTAATATCGATATAAATCTTAATTTCATTATTTCAAGGACAATAAATAAAATTATCAGTTTAATTTTAAAAAAATTAATTTGTAAAAATTTAATGGGGACCAAAAATATAACGGATCCCCAAAAATGAAGAGTATGCTTACTTTAATGGAACTTGTAAAACATTATTTAAGAAATTGATTGTTGTGCGGACAAAGCTAGTGGTTACACCGTGATATTATATATTTTCAATGTCAAGGTCGTTAGTTCGAATGCAATTTACTTATCATTGCTGTCCGTGTTGTTTTCTAAATAATTATCTTTATTTTTATCTATTTTACGCAGTTATGTTTTTATAAGTTACATAAATGATAAAACATCTGTCGTTATTTTTAAAATGAGAAAACTTTGTAAACTTTGTGTCGTTACGCCTTGTGATTAAATGTAAACCAGTCCCAAGATTCTCCTAGATGTTCAAAATACATCACACTTAAACAATTGACCTACTTTGCCACGTATGAAGAAATCGAATTTTCGAAGGTATGTAACCGTCGAAACGTCTGTTTACTCCATTTTATAATGCTTGTTATTTGAAAAAATATTAGAATTCAGGTCGTTTATAGGATTTAAAATAATATAAGACAATTTACAACATTTGATGCCAAAATATTCACCGCGTGAATAATACACATTTAATAACAGATTGCCCTCTAGCTTTTGAATTAAAAAGTAAAAAATCCAAAGAGACCCCCTTGATAGCCTAGTGGTAGAACGTCCGTCTCGAGATCGGCTAATCGGGGATTGAAAACAGCTGGGTCATACAAAATAAAATTTGAGATACTGCTTTCTCGTTTGGCGCTTTGAAGTTAGGGACCAAATACCGACTTGTTCATTGCCAGGATTATGTGACTAGGTAAATTGTTTGCGTATTTGCGGCATACTGACTCGGTGAGCTAGCACCTTAATAAAGTCTCTTTGAGTATGCGCTAGTACAATGCAGAGCATAATAAACATCCGCACATTTCATCGTCCGTCATCCATCGTGCGTAAACTTTAAATATTTTAATCTTCTCCAACATCACTGGGCCAATTGTAACGAAACTTGGTTACCTCTATGCCTTGGTAAAGGCCTTTCAAATTTAAACAACTGAAGGTGTTATGTCCCCTTGGGGCCCCAAAATGGGGAAAATAGTGAGAGAGAAAAAAAAAAAAAGAAAAATCTTGTCCTCTGAATGTACAAGAGATATACTTAGTTATTTGTTTAATGTATAATATTCTTAGGTTATCTAGTTTCAGACTGGGGAAATGGCAAAGCACTTAGTGGGAAATTTACTAAAAATGATATATTTGTCAATATAACTTTTTGTAAAGACATATATTTTAAAATATTGTAGGTATTGACATGACGATCGTTTTGATATATGTTTCAAGTTCATCAGGGCAAATGTCGAGGTCACAGATGCAAAAGAAGACTGAAATTGTTAATTCTCTTTGAAAAAAGATAACTTTTTGTATAGGCATGTATATTAAGAATATTGCATATTGGCATGACGATCATTTTGATATGTCTCAGGGTCATGCGTTCAAGGGTCAATGTCATAGCAGTTTGAGAATACTGAAATTGATAATTATCTTGAGAACTGTTAACTTTTTGTACAGGCATGTATAACAGAATATTGTAGGTATTAATATGACAGTAATTTTTATACATGTGGTTCAAAGGTCGAAGACATAGCTGCATAAGTATACTGAAATATTAATGATTTGGAAATTATTAATTGCACTACAGTTGCTATATGCATATTAAGTACTTTTAAATGAAATGTGACTAGATATTTCTGATTAAGTATTGTGGTAGTTATTGACTTGAGAAACGTGGAAAGTTTCTGCACTTAATATATTGTCTATTGCACTTTGCAAACAATTTTAGACATGTCTTCAGGTGAACGTAAAGGCCCAGGACCTCTTCTTTTTATTTTTGTCTATATTCACAGAGGTATTAAGGATATGCTAAATCACAGGATTCACATTTATCCGCCCAAGACGCTTAAAACCCAGAAGTCAACTAGGTGTGCTGAAGATACACTAATTTGTTTAGTAAACATATCATGCTGTAAATTCAACAAACATGTAGCCAACATCAAGTGCGGCTAATTTATTAAAAGCGATATTGTGCAAGGGCGTAAGGTAGGATTTTTTGCGTTTTAATAATTTGTTTGCAAAGCCTGAAACAACAGTATTAATAAACTGTGTTACTTTATTGCAAAAACTGTTTATTTCGATGATTGACCGCAGAATTATTGAAGAAAAGAATAAGATCAGCAGGTAACAGTAACAAGAAACATTAAGATGAGCTAGGTAACGTCTTCTGTAACAAGAAATGTGTTCATTTCTACTCAGAAAGTAAATACTAATTATTGAAAATAACTCAAAAACATTTAAGAAGGAGGTTTAAAGTTCACATAAGGTCACATAAAATGAATCGGTATTCACAGTAGTGTTCAGTGTGCCTAAAAATTATAAAGCTGAAACGAAATAGAGGCTATATAAATCAAACCGAGGCTTTTAAGGTCACAGCAAATTAATCGGTATTCTCAATAGTGTTCACTGTGTTAGTTAGTAGCAAAATAAAAACCAAAGAGAGGCCGAATAAATCAAACTGAGGCTATAATTTTTACAGAAGGATTCTATTAACTTAGTGAGATGAAGTCAAAATTGAGATAAGATATAAAATGATGAGTTAAAAATTCAAATTTCAATATATCCAGGCGATTGCACTCACAAAGTTTGAACTGAACATAGATACTAAAGGTTATATCTGATATTTATATTTGTTTAATTATATTAAACTACAAGTGTTTGTGAAATTAATTGTGATTAGTTCTTTAATACACATTAATATGCAGTAAATAATTGACTTTTTTTTTGAAGAGAAGGTTTGTTGAATTGAACCTGTAAAGATGGTTAAGGAAATTGATTGCCGTGTGGGTAAATATATGGGTAACACCGTGATATGTTATTAGATTTTAAATTTGGTTAGAAAAAACTTTGTACGACTTAGTGTTTAAATGTCAGCCAGTTAACTATTGTTGTTCCACAATGCTCAATGATATTTAGAAACGCATCACGTTTATGCAGTTGGCCTACTTTCCTATGCTTGAAGAAATCGAATTAAGATTAATTTAAATGTATAGAACAATCAAAAATTGTTTACTTCATTGTTAATGCTTGTTACTTGTAAAATAGAAATTCGGGTCGTTATGAAACATTAAATAATATTAGACAAATTTATAACATTTGTTGCCAAAATATTCACCACATGAATAATAAACATATTAAACCAGATTGTCATGTAGCCTTTAAATATCAATTTATATCCAAAGAGATAGCTTTGATTGAGCGTCCGCCTCGAGATCGACCAGATAGGGTTTGACAACTGCTTGGTTATACAAAATAAAATTTGAAATACTCCTCCTCGTCTGGCGCTCGGTATTTAGGAGGAGGATATCGACTTGTTCACACTTGCCGGAATAATATGATTGGGGGAGGTATATGTCTGTTTTCGACATACTGATTCGGTGAGTTAGCTTCTTAACACAAAGTCGCCCTGAGCGAGCGCTAGTAAAGGTCAGACCATAATACACACCCTCACATTTCACGCAAACATAAGCTTGTTCTTGGATAAATGTCAAACAATATTAAAACCAACCAACCAACCAACCATGCTAGAAAATCAACAATAAGTTTCAGAATGAATCATATGAACACACACACAAAAAAAAACCCAAACAGTTATTAACTTCATAACGGGTGATTTTGTTGTTAACACTTCAAAAGAAGTATATGGATAATATTATTTCAAGTTTTTATTATCATTTGATAATATTTGGAATCTGAACTTTGAACATCTCAGAAGCGAAATGTAAAATTTTTCTCTATATAGGCTGTCTTAATTGCATTTAAAATTTTAATATTACAAGTTATTGTTTTTTATCCAGACATTTATATTTAACTTAATATCAATCGTAAAGTTTTCCAAATGAATCAGTGTGAACACAAAAAAGAAAACAATTATTAACTGCATAGCGAGTGATTTTGTTGGAAACACTTTTAAAAGAAATAGGGGATAACGATTTTGTGCAGGACCGCAGAGTAGAATTTTTCACGGCTTCAAAAATTTGTTTGCAAAGCCTGAAACATCATTAATAATAAGATGTGTTTATTTTATTGCAAACTTATTTATTTCGATGATTAACTGCGGAATAATATTTGAAAGAAAACAGTAAGATTAGCAGGTAACGGTGTTTTGTAACTAGAAATGTGTTCACTTCTACTCAGAAAAAATACTAATACTGAAAACAACTCAATATCAATTTAGAATGACACTGAATTAATCTTAACGAACATAAAGTTCACATAAGGTCACATAAAGTAAGTCGGTATACTCAGTAGTGTTCACTGTGGATGAAACTTCGCGAATTGAAATGAAATAGAGGCTATATAAATCAAACAGAGGCTTTTAAGGTCACATGAGGTCACATCAAGTGAATATATATTCTCAGTAGTGTTCACTGTGTCAGTAAGTATAAAAATAAAAACCAAAGAGAGGCCGAATAAATCCAACCGAGGCTATAAGTTTTGACACAAGGCTACATTTACTATGTAAGATGAAGTCGAAATTGATTGATAATTGAGGCTGTAATTTTTACATTACTTTTATTAATTATTATTTACATTTATTATTTATATTTGTTTTTATTATATTAAATTACAAGTGTTTGTGAAATTAATTTTCATTAGTTCTTTAATACACATTAACATGCAGTAAATAATTGACTTTATTTTGAAGGTTTACTGAATTGAATTTAAAAGATGGTTAAGGAAATTGATTGCTGTTTGATTAAAGATAACTGGTAACACCGTGATATGTTATTAGACTTTAAATTGATATTTGGTAAGAGAAAATTTTCGTGCCTGTTACAGCCTCGTGATTAAATGCCAATGAGTTCATTATTGTTGTCACAAGATTCTCGATGATGTTCAAAAACATACTGCTTATACAACTGACCTACTTTGAGCACTATGAATGGCAAAAATCGAATTTGAATAGTATTTAAGGGTATGTAACAGCCAAAACATTTGTTTACTCCATTTTATAATGTTTGTTCTTTGAAAAAAATACAAATTCAGGTCGTTTATAAAAATTTAAAAAATATTAGACAATTTAAACATTTGCCAAATATTCACCACATAAATAATACATATTTAATAACAGACTGTCCCCTAGCCTTTGAATTAAAAAGTAGAAAATCAATTCATATCCAAAGAGGCTTTAGGGTTCAGAATATCGGCTTTGTTCACCCGTTGACAGAAAAATGTGACTAGGGGGGGGGGTTATATGCCTATTAGTGGCATACTGACTCGGTGAGCTGGCACCTTTACACAAAGTCGCTCTGAGAGCGCGCTAGTACAAGACACACCATAAACACACCTGCAAATTTCACGCATACATCAGCTTGTTCTTGGATCAATATTTAGAAGATAATAACTTTGCTATAGCTTTGAATAGCAGATGATTTGCTAATGCGACCAATAGCAACTTAGAATGGCGCTGAATTCATCTTAACAAGGTTTAAAGTTCACATAAGGTCACATAAAGTGAACCGGTATTCTCAGTTGTGTTCACTGCGCTTGGAAATTCTAAAGCTGAAATAAAATAGAGGCTATAAAAATCAAACTGAGGCTTATAAGGTCACATGAGGTCACATCAAGTGAATCGGTTATCTCCATAATGTTCACTATGTCGGTAATCTTTCACAATGAAAACTAAATAGAAGCTAAATAAATCAAACTGAGGCTTAAAGGTCAACATAAGGCTACATAACTAACATTGATTAAGTCAAAATTCAAATATAATTGGTATATTTCTAAACTTTTTTGTTTTAAAAATCGAATATAAAAGAATGAATTAAAAATTTAAATTTTAATATATTCAAGCAATTGCATTCACAAAGTTTGCAATGAACATTGACAGCAAAGATTATAATTGCTAAAAATCTTTCTTTCATTATGTGAATTTACAAGTGTTTGCAAAATTAATTTTAATAAGTTCTTTAATATACATTAACATGCTGTACAAATAGACTTCATTTTGAAGAGTAAGTTTACTTAAGTGAAAATATAAAATATATTTAAGAAATTATTGCCGAGCAGGCGAAGCTAGTGGTAACGCCGTGATATATTATTTTATTTCAATGTCAAGTCGAGATTTCAACTTATTTATTGTTGCTGTCTGTGTTATTTTCTTATATAATTATTTGTATGGTATTTATACGCAGTTATACATTTTTAAGTTAACAAAATAATAAAAAATCTGACATTTGCTTTTAGAATTGAAAAAATTCGTGCCGTTACGCCTCGTGATTAATTGTCAATCATTTGATTATTGTTGTGACAATGTGATGTTAAGAAACGCATTACACTTATGCAGTTGACCTACTTTGCTATGTTTGAAGAAACCAATTTAGATCTACATTTAAAAGATTTTACCACTCAAAACGTCTGTTCACTTCATTGTTAATGCTTGCTTTTTGTAAAAATGAAAATTCTGGTCGTTTATGAAACATCAAATAATATAAGACAAATTTATAACATTTGTTGCCAAAATATTCACCACGTGAATAATACACATTTAATAACATTCTGTCATGTAGCCTTTGAATTAGAAAGTAGAAAATTAATTTATATCCAAACAGACTGCTTTGATTGCCTTAGTGTTGAGCGTCCGCCTCGAGATCGACCAGTTAGGGTTGGACAACTGCTTCGTTATACAAAATAAAATTTGAAATACTGCTTTTTCCTCTGTTGCTCGGCATTTTAGAGGCAGAATATCAACTTGTTCACCCGTTGACAGGATAATATGGTTAGAGTAGTTATATGCTTGATTTTGACATACTTACTCGGAGAGCTAGCTTAGCTAACACAATGTTGCTCTTAATGCGCGCTATTAAAGGCCTGACCATAATACACACCCGCACATTTCACGCAAACATGAGCTTGTCTTGGATATATGTTTAATGAATAATAACTTTGCTATCATCTTGAAAAGCTGATAAATCACTGATGTGACGTTAAACAATATTAAAACCAACCAACCAACCATGAGAGAAAATTAAAAGTTTCAAATGAATCATGTGAACACTAGAAAGAAAACAATTATTAACTTCATAACGAGTGATTTTGTTGGTAACATTTTTGGTAACATTTTTAGCTCACCTGGCAAAGCCAGGGCGGGCTTATCTCATGATAAAGTGTGCGTGCGAGCGTGAGTGCGCACGTAAACTTTAAGCTTCTTTTCTGAAATCAATAAGTCAAATGAAATTTATTATGAAAGGTCCTTAGTTGCTATAGATTAAAAATTATATCTGACATGTCCGTCCTAAATCCAAGATAGCTACGTTACCATAAATAGCAAAAACCTATAAATGGCCATTACAGGTTCATATATGTACCGAATTTTGTTGAAATTTGAAACATAGAAAATAGATGTCGGAGGATAAAACATTAATAACGTGTTTTATGTACAACTTTTCGTTTGTGCAATAATTACCTAATATGCAAATGAGGTCTATATTTAGCCGAAATCTTTGACAATCTTCAAAAAGATAAAAGCAAATGACAAAATGAGGGTGTGCTAGGTGAGCAATACAGGCCCTTTTGGGACTCTTGTTAACAGAAGTAGCAAAAAAGATTTTGTGCGAGACCGCAGAGTAGAATTTCCATGACTGCAATAATTTATTTGCAAGCCTGAAGCATTGTAATGATGAAACTGTTTTCCCTTTTTTGCAAAATATTTATTTCAATGATTGACCACGGAATTATTTGTGAAAAAAAACCAGTAGGATGATCAGGTAACCGTGTTTTGTAACTAGAAATGTGTTCACTTCTACTCAAAAATAAATACTTGAAAACAACTCAAAATCAACTTAGAATGCCGCTGAATTCATCTTAACGAGTTAAAAGTTCACATAAGGTCACATCAAGTGAATCGATATTCTCAATAGTGTTCACCTTGTTTGAAAATTCAAAAATGAACGAAATAGAGGCTATATAAATCAAAGTGAGGCTTCAAAAGTCACATGAGGTCACCCCAAGTGAATCGGTATTCTCAGTAGTGTTCACTGTGTTAGTTAGTATCAAAATAAAAACCAAAGAGAGGCCAAATAAATCAAACTGAGGCTATAATTTTTACAGAAGATTCTATTAACTTAGTGAGATGAAGTCAAAATTGAGATAAGATATAAAATGATGAGTTACAAATTTAAATTTTGATATATACAGGCGATTGCACTCACAAAGTTTGAACTGAACATAGATACTAAAGGTTATATCTGTTATTTATATTTGTTTAATTATATTAAACTACAAGTGTTTGTGAAATTAATTGTGATTGGTTCTTTGAAACCCATTAACATGAAGTAAAAATTTATTTAATTTTGAAGAAAAAGTTTTACTGAATTGAACCTGTAAAAGATTGTTGCGGAAATTGATTGCCGTGTGGAAAAATATATTGGTAAAACCATGATATGTTATTAGTTGGTAAGAGAAAACTTCGTGCCGTTACGCCTCGTGATTAAATGTCAATGAGAGTTCATTATTGTGATGACAAGATTCTCGTTGATGTTAAAAACATATAGTGCTAATACAATGACTTACTTTGAGCACTATGCATGGGAAATCGAATTTGAATTATATATTTAAAGGTATGTAAGAGCCAAAACGTTTAGTTTACTCCATTTTTATGTTTGTTCTTTGAGAAAAAACACATATTCAGGTCGTTTATAGGAATTAAATTACATTTAATATTAGACGATTTACAACATTTGTTGCCAAAATATTCACCACATAAATAATACACATTTAATAACAGACTGTCCCCTACCCTTTAAATTAAAAAGTAGAAAATCAATTCATATCCAAAGAGACCCTTAGGTGCAGAATATCGGCTTGTTCACCCGGTGCCAGAAAAATGTGACCAGGGGAGTTATAAGCCTGTTTGTGGCATACTGACTTGGTGAGCTAGGCACCTTTGCACAAGGTCGCTCTGAGAGCGCGCTAGTACAAGACACACCATAAACACACCTGCACATTTCACGCATACTATCAGCTTGTTCTTGAATTAACATCTAGAAGATAAATTACTTTGCTATAGTTTTGATAGCAGATGCGACCTTTAACACATAAAAAACCATTCAACCAATCAACTAACCAACTAAATATGCTAAAGATAAATGAATCATGTAAACACAGAAAAGAAAACAATTTTTAACTGCATATAGATAGATTTTGTTGGAAACGCGTTTGAAAACACGTGTATAAGCTGTATATCATTTGATGATTTTTTGCCTCAACTTCGGAAATCACGAAATATGTATAATGTTTGTCTATATTTTATGCGTTCGTTCTTTGCCATAACTAATAGCAATGCAACCGCAGAATAAGAATAAATATTTATACACCGACCCATAAGCAGATTTAACATGTGTTTTTAAATATGTTTTTAAAATAGCATTTCAAACATTTTCAGACTTTTTTTATATCTTTTAGGAACTATTGTTTGTACCTAGAAATTTATATTAACTTTTTCTTATTCTTGTCTACAGTGGCGGAAGTACTAAATATATAACACAAATACCTGCTAAATTTTGATGTGCCATATGTGCACATTTCGGAAAATCATTCCGTCATCAGTGACACTAGGGGCCGAAAATTTTGATTGATAAAAAACATGAGCCAATCAATTGAAAATTACTGAATTTAAAGTTCCAAAATTATATGAATCTAAATCCAGCTAAGGAATGCTTTGCATGAGGGAACAAACCTTAGTTTAAAATAAATTTCAAAAATTTAGACGGCTGAAAATTGTGTTAAATGGTATATGTTCTGACAGCACATTGTACTGTCTACTGAGTTATGGATACCCTTGCGGAGTTTACTCCACCAGCAGTCCATAAGATATGCTAAATCACGGGATTAACTTTTATCTGCTGAAAATCTTTAAAACCCAGAAGTCATCTTGGTTTGCTGAAGATACACTAATTTGTTGAGTTAACATACTCATGCTGTAAATTCAACAAACATGTAGCCAACATTAAGTGCGGGTAATTTATTAAAAACGATTTTTTGCATGGCGTAAAATAGGAATTGAACGTCTTCATTAATTTGTTACCAAGGCCTGAAACCATATTATTAATAAACAGTGTTATCTCACTGCAAAAACTTTTTTTTAAATAAGCAGTAAGATTAGTAGGTAACAGTCTTCTATAACAAGAAAACAGTAAGATTAGTAGGTAACGATGTTTTGTAACTAGAAATGTGTTCACTTCTACTCAGAAACAATACTAATATTGAAAACAACTCAATATCAATTTAGAATGACACTGAATTAACCTTAACGAACATAAAAGTTCACATAAGGTCACATAAAGAAAGTCGGTATACTCAGTAGTGTTCACTATGGTTGAAACTTCAAGTATTGAAACGAATAGAGGCTATATAAATCAAACAGAGGCTTTTAAGGTCACATGAGGTCACATCAAGTGAATCAGTAATCTCAATAATGTTCACTGTGTTGGTTACCTTTCAAATATGAACGAAATAAAGGCCAAATACATCAAACTGAGGCTTAAAAAGCCACATTAGGCTACAATACTATCATTAAGTCAAAATTAATATATACATTTGTAATTGGTATATTTCTTAACTTTTTATAAAAATCGGATATAGAATTAATTAAAAATTCCTATTTCAATATTGCAATTGCACTAGCATATCACACAAATTTGTTTAATTAAAATCTTTTAGATAAATGTGGAATAATTAGTCCTAGTTAGCTGAATTGCTGATGTAATGTAAAACAACATTTAACCAACCAACATGCTGGAACGAAACAGCATTCGAAGAACTGATCAGATGATTAAAATCACTATGTTTAAAAAAATCATTGACAACAAAATGGATGCATCTATTTCATTTATTACTTATATCAGAATAAAAAAATATCAAAAATAAAGTTTTAGCAAAATAAAAACTATAAAACTGATCATACTAATAAAGTATAAAATGTAATCAAATGTCTTCATTTTATATATACACACATATATCTTATCATTTTGATGGTCATGGTTTTGTCGCTATTGTCATTTTCTTCATACTTTAGTCTGAAAATATAAAATAGAAATAAAAAACAAAATTACATATCAATACAACTTATAATGTAAAGAAAGTTGTAACTGAATAAATCAAACCACTACTACACAACAACAGTCCATCATTACAATATGAAACCATAATGAAACAACTGACTTTATTGTTGTTACATACAACAACAGCCCATCTTACAATATGAAACATAATGATACCACTGACTTTATGGTTGTAACACACAACAACAGTCACATTACAATATGAAACCATAATGATACCACTGACTTTATTGTTGTAACACAACAACAGCCCATCTTTACAA
>JARBDR010000399.1:0-41829 GCA_029721355.1 Tegillarca granosa | reverse complement strand
AACTCTTTTAGGAATCTCCATTTTTTAATTATCTTGTTTGAAATACAAGTACAATGTATAATAAATCCGTACCTCTTTGTTATTGACATCATTTACACTTTGACCACTTGAACTGAAAAAAAAACAACATAGATTAGTATGGTTAGCGAAGAGTAATTCATAATGATTTATTCTCTTCAGCCAATACTGATAGTCACTTGACCATCATTTATAACTGATCACTTAAATATCAGTGAAATATCTTAACTGGAGTGTCAACAATATTACACCACTCATCTAAACACATGTATCATATCAATTTAGACTCAAAATTAAAAACTTTTTTAGCCACAGAAGAATAACTTTATAAACAAGGTGACACATGCCCCTTCTTGAGAAACATACAACTGGACTTCAGTATATTCTAGTCAATATTTGTATCTTCCTTGCTTTAAGGAACTGGCACATAAACTGTTAATTTCTTAGCTAACTTCGAAATCTTGCGTGACATTCACAAGAGTTGGCAAGTTTAACTTTTACAAAATACATTTTTAAAAGAATGTTTTAAGCTGTGTTGGCATACCTGTAATTCTACAAGATTTTTCAATAAAAACAAGAAAAATACCCTACATGTTTTTTTTAACTGACAATGTGCAATGATTTCACCAGAAAACTATTTAACCAGAAAAACTCAAACTGGCTGATTTGCTTGCTGAAGTTTGATAGTTTTCTCAGGTCACTCTAGTTTCCTCAACCATCTCAATATAAAAGTAAGCATCTTGACTGAGGCATAAAAACATTATATTCCACTGAAACTGGCTAGTATTTTATCAATATAAAATGTATACCAACATTAAAATAAGCTGAAAATAACTGCTTATGCTTTGAAAATAGATTATGACAGACAGAAAGACTGGCCTACAGACATAACAATAAGAATCAAATGCTAAATGTGAACAGAGGCCCATGGGCCTTAAACGCTCACCTGAATATATTGTCCAAGGCAGTTGCAAAGTGGCAATAGACAATATATTACGTCAGAAACTTTAAAAGTTTTCTCAAGTTAAGAACTCCCACAAAAACTTATCAGAAAATATCCACTCACATTTCATTTATAAATAGCTTATATAAATATGCATGAAGTAACTGTAGTGCAATGAATAATTTCCAAATCATAAATCAATTTCAGTATACTTGTGCAGCTATGTCCTTGACCTTTGAACATATATGACCTCAAATATATATGATTGTCATGTCAATACCTACAATATTCTAAAATACATGCCTATACAAAAAGTTAATAGTTTCAAGATATTTAGCAATTTAAGTCTTCTTTTTTGCAGCTGTGACTTGATCTTTCAACATATGACCTTGAACCATATATCCAAAATGATTGTCATGTCAATAACTACAATATGCTAATATACATGCCTATACAAAAAGTTGATAGTTTTCAAGATTATTGGCAATTTAGGGTCTTCTTTTGCAGCTGTGACCTTGACATTCAACATATGACCTTGAACCGATAGCAAAATGATCGTCATGTCAATACCTACAATATTCTAATATACATGCCTATACAAAAAGTTGATAGTTTTCAAGATAATTAGCAGTTTAAGTTTTTTTTGCAGCTGTGACCTTGATCTTTCAACATATGACCTTGAAACCATATATCAAAATGATCGTCATATCAATACCTACAATATTCTAATATACATGCCTATACAAAAGTTTAATAGTTTTCAAGATATTTAGCAATTTAAGTCTTTTTTTGCAGCTGTGACCTTGACCTTTCAACATATGACCTTGAACTATATATCAAAATGATCGTCATGTCAATACCTACAATATTCTAATATACATGCCTATACAAAAAGTTAATAGTTTTCAAGATATAGTGACAAATATATAATTTTTATCAATTTCCCCACTCAGTGCCTCATAATTTCCCCATTTTGAGTCCCATGGCTTACCATTTGTGCAAATCTGAAAATAGATGACCTAAGGATGTTATAAATGAAATAACTAAGGTATACCTCTTGTAGATTCAGAGGAGAAGATTTTTAAGTTTTTCACTATTTCCCCCCCTTATGGGGCCCCAAGGGGACATAACTCCTTCATTTGTGCAAATCTGAAAGAGCTTCATCCAGGCATGATGGTTACCAAGTTTCATTAAATTTGGCCCAGTGGTTTTGGAGGAGAAGATTAAAATGTAAAAAGTTTACGCACGACGGACGACGCACGACGGACGAAGATGGATAGCAATAGCTCATCTGAGCTTTCAGCTCAGGTGAGGCTAAAAATTATATTCCTGACATTTCATATTATTAGTGGCAGGGTTTACAAATTAATCTTAAGCCAAAATGAAATATTAACACAAACACAAACATACATTTTACAAACAAAAAAACAAAAAAACAAACAAACAAAACAACAACAACAAAAACAGAAAAATCACAAACCTTTTCACCTCAGAGTCTGAATCTTTATTCTGCAGCAGTTCTGCTTTTATATCTGGAGAATTTGCTACTTTTGATTGAGTCACAAAGGGATTCTCTGATCCCGTGAGACTTGGTGAATTCATCACTTTGTTGTTAGACTGGAATGGGTCTAAATTTTCATCAAACACAGACATCTCTTGACCTTCAGGAGTTTGTTCTACAGAATTGTTAGATTCTCCATGTTTGGTGATTCCTTCGTTCTTTACATTTGGTGAATTCTTCTCTTCTTTAACTGGCTTAAATGGTTCAGTATCTGTTTCACATTCCGTTTTTTTTGTCTGGTGAATTAACAATCTGTTTTGATGGTTTGAATGGATCAATTTCATCCTGCTTATCGGGTGAATTAACAATCTGTTTTGATGGTTTGAATGGATCAATTTCATCCTGCTTATCGGGTGAATTAACAATCTGTTTTGGATGGTTTGAATGGATCAATTTCTTCCTGCTTACCAGGTGAATTTACAATCTGTTTTGACGGTTTGAATGGATCAATTTCTTCCTGCTTACCAGGTGAATTAACAATCTGTTTTGATGGTTTAAATGGATCAATTTCTTGTTGCCTATCGGGTGAATTAACATCTGTTTTGATGGTTTGAATGGGTCAATTTCTTCCTGCTTATCGGGTGAATTAACAATCTGTTTTGACGGTTTGAATGGATCAATTTCATCCTGCTTATCAGGTGAATTTACAATCTGTTTTGATGGTTTGAATGGATCAATTTCTTCCTGCTTACCAGGTGAATTTACAATCTGTTTTGATGGTTTGAATGGATCAATTTCTTCCTGCTTATCAGGTGAATTAACAATCTGTTTTGATGGTTTGAATGGATCAATAACTTCCTGCTTATCAGGTGAATTTACAATCTCTTTTGATGGTTTTAATGGTTCAATTTCTTCCTGCTTATTGGGTGAATTAACAATCTGTTTTGACGGTTTGAAAGGATCAATTTCATCCTGCTTATCAGGTGAATTTACAATCTGTTTTGATGGTTTGAATGGATCAACATCTTCCAGCGTATCTGGTGAATTAACAATCTGTTTTGTTTTGAATGGATCAATTTCATCTAGTTTTTCTGACAATTTTGTGATCTGTTGAGGTGGTTTGGGAATGTCCTCTTCTTTAGGCAGTTTCACTCCTTCATCATGGATTAGCTTATTTGTTTCATTATGTTGGTTTCCACACCCAAGTTCAGACTCCAGATTACCATCATCATAAAGGTTTAAATTCTGCCTTAAAGGAGAGTTTGGGATAATAAAGCCTGGTTTGAATGGGTCAATGTCATCAAAGTTCTCACTTAACAAATCTTCTGCCATCTGAGAGCCAGTTAAGTCATTCAAAGTATCTTTTTCAGACTGTAAGTCTGATACTCTATCTGACAAACCCTTAGGTTTATTTAATGTTTCAGAAGCTGTTACCTTGACTTTTACATTTTTAGAGGCACTGTCATTTTCTACATCAGAAAGTGCATCCTGGAATTCTGTTTCAGAGTCAGAATCTTGATCTGAAGGTTTAACTGATACTGCTGGTACAGAAACATCAGCATTGTGTTGCCTCAAGGATTCTGAAGTATCAGATACCTGTACAGCTGTAACATTTTCTTGTAAACTATTTATATTATTATTGTTGACATTCCCTGGTGAATTGACAACAGCAGATTTTGTAGCAAATGGATTTATACTGTCCAGATTATCAAAGTCTAAATTATAACTCCCTTTAGCAGGAAGAGCTGGAGAATTTTCAACATTTTCACCACTTCACTTCCCATGGTATTATCAGTTTGTCCATCACCCTGGTCATTATAACTCTGTGTAGGTTCCACTGGGTCTTTGTCTCCTTGTTCACTCAAAGGTACTTCAATAACAGTGCTGTTAATATTGTCTACCTCTGACTCATCAGTTACAGCAGTAATGTCATTTCCAATAATGGTTGTGTCATTTCCTATAATGGTAGTGTCATTTCCAATAATGGAAGTGTCATTTCCAATAATTGTTTTGTCATTTCTGTGATTTGGACTGTCTGATTCTTCAACCAAGCTTTTGTGGTTTATTTCTTTGTCAGTTGCTTTTGATGATCTGAAAAATCATTACAGAAATTAACAATAATACATGTATATAATTAAATATATAAATATATATGCAAGACAATGGGAGACATTATAGGGCCTGTATTGCTAAACTTGCACTTTATTTGCAATTCAATTTTACAGAACAATGTTGGGCACAATTTTAAATATGCATCACCAAGAATGGACCAATCAATTATAAACTACCAAATTACCACTAACGCAAAAATGAGGGAATGTATTCTTTGAGGTAGTAAACAGTGCTTGATATAAAGGGAGGTCATACCATCAGGTGATCACCAGTAATTTTTCTGCTGCTCCTTCTCTGAAGGAAAAAAAGGACACTCAGTAAAAAAGAGTAATAATGCCAAATTTAATAAATAATTGCAAATGGGTACACCTATTACTTTTAAAGTCACTGGGTTTTAAAAAAAAAAAATAAAAAAATAAAATAAATAATTGATAAATATTTTAAATACAGCCATTACCATTACATTACACAAATCCACAAAATGTGTGATTTTACAATATGGAAATATGTCAATGTATACCTATTTTTGGATTTCTGCAGCTGTCTGTTTTTCTTTGGTTTTTGTTTTGTTTGATTTAACCAAAAAAAAAATAGACTAACAAGTTCATCATAGATTATTCCACAATTTTTTTTCTATAGACAACAAAATGAAGTACTGACTGAATGCTTAATCAAAAGTAAATTGATAACTTTTGGGGCAACACTGGCAGCTTTTTAGCATTCTCCTAAATAGAGAATGTTGAAATTTATAGATCTGTACTTAATTGGGATCAAAATACTCAGTTTTACACAATAACACTCTAACCATTGAAATCTCACAATAAAAACCTGTAAAAAATATTTTGGTATGTTGACAGCAGCCCTACACTTTGCTGTTAAAAAAATGGAATATACCTTGTCTCCCTTGTTCATACCTACAAAGAGAACTATGAAACTTTTGAACATATACAAACAAACAAAAACAAAATCATCTGAAAGGCTGACAAAAAGGCTCAACCAACTGAAACATCTATGCAGCAACAAAAGAGGTTTGTCACATAGCCTCTAACAAGCAAACATTTTTCACACGACTTACAACATTGACAAAGGCAAATTATCGATAAGTTCTATCAATATATCTCTCCCATACTCAAGATATTCTTGATGTTGTTGTTTTGTCACTACACTAGTACGTTCTACCCAATTTTCTTCCTCGTCTAAACTTCTTATTTCCTCATACCTTGTTGGTGTTATATTTTTTGGCTGTGGTGTCTGGAACTTGACCTAAACAGTAAATGAAAATAGAAGGAAAAAATGAGCATGATAGCATATTCTGATGAAACAAAATTCATTAAATAATTTAAATTAATTTAAATTTAAAATGACTTTGATATCTTCAAGAATTAAGTTTTAAATAACATAATGAAGCAAATAATTTTCCACCATTACACTGACCTTGTACAATATCTCATCATAGAATCAGGAAGGTTTTAGAAATGTATAATTCTATAATTTATTTTAAACACTTATTAATGCTTAACACAACCAAGAAACAGATAACATTTGTTGTTGATAGTTATTGCATATCAATTCAGTTGTTTTTACATTTGACACTTATCACATTTCATACAATTTACAGTAAATTATGTCAGTCCTAACAAGGTAAAGCTTCATGACTCAACCATGTAAAGCACCTTAGAAATACAATAAACATGCATTTGAAATCTTTACATTAATCTTTACAAGACATACAAATACATGTATAATGCTATATTTCCTTGTTAATTTTGTAGAGTGAGGTGATAATCCAACTTTGTAGAACAGTATCTTAAACACAAGCTCATTCCAAGTAAAAAAAAAAAATTTAAAAATTATGCTTATGCGAAAACTATTTTTTTATCAACTTTAAATGGTATGAGAAATTGAAAATAAATAAATCTGTATTGAAACATCTACATCAAAGTGGCAAAATTCATGACCTTTGTCTTGAATCTTATTTTGAAGGTCACTTCAAGAAAATACCTAAACTTAAGCCCCCGTATCTACAGACAAGTGAGTCACTGTTTGAGTCACTGTGTTTGTAACAGTGATTTATGCAAAACTTTCATAAAAAAATCCAATTAACTTTAATAAATTTTTGTATTTTTACTTATCTGAGTGTTCTCGTAATGGAAAATTGATATGTGCATCCTTGAATACCATGGAATATTTCTGCACACAGTAAAAAGTCGCTGCTCTGGGATTTTACAGGGCAAATGGTGGACTCTTGCACATGCAATGACAATGTATTGTCACCAAAAACATCATTTCCCATGTAAACATCCCCTATTTTGACATATAAAATCCCTGCAGCAATAACAGTTTTCTTTCTACAGAAAAATTCCATCATAATCATGACTGCACATAGTAATTTTCTGTTAAGACTAGAACCAAGTAATTGAAAATTGCAAAAATCAATTCGAATTAATTGGATTTTCTATAGAAGTTTTGCATAATTCACTGTCACAAACATAGAAACTCCAACAGTAAATTAAATTGGTTGTCAGTATGGCATTTGTAGCAAACTGTTAATTTACATAAAACCAATGAAGTTGTCATTTTTATTTTTGTAATAAATTTTCTGTTTGTAAAGAAATATGGGAACTTCGTTTTTGCAATCAATTTGAACTTAGATAAAAGTTAACAGTTCAGATGCGAAATTATGCCTATTTTGTCAATCAGTTTTCATAATGCAATGAACCACAGGACTTCTAATTCACAGTAAATGTTAATTAAATACCAATTTAAACATGTAAATTTACTGATGATTTTAACTATCAGAAACTAGACCAAAGTTGCATCATTGGGTAATTCTGCAAATTTCATAACTTCAAAAAGGACATAATGTTAATTAAATTTGCTTAAAACGTTTACTACCTTTAAATTTGGGTTCACTGGTTTTGGTGTAAATAATTGTATCAAGTTGTCTTTGTTAGATGTCTTTAAAATAGAATGTACAACCACAGGTGACTGGACTATTGTTGGAGGTCGATAATTCTCTTCATCTTCATTGCCTGGAGGTTCATTCTCGTCCACCATTGACCATTCCATCAAGTCACCACTCATGTTTTCTATTTATACAATAAACAATCCTTTAATATCAAAGTTAAAAACTAGTTTTAAAATGGCATGCTATTTTTAACATTTTATTAAATATGTGTACAGTAAATCATCATTTTCCTTTTCAAGAGTTGAACAAAAATCACAACAGTTTACCAATCAACGGTAATTAATAATATAATAATAATAATAATGCATAGGAACCTTTTGTTTTGATAAAACACGCGTATTTATTGTCAATGGCCTAGGGTCCGTATAAATTACTATAATTTCCGGTTTTCTACGATTTATTTGAATATTTCATTTGCTAAGATGTTATTTATTTTTTTTTACCACTACTTCAATAATGGTAAAACAAACAAAAATGCCCTAGACAAGAACAAAATTGTTATATATCACTTGAACGCAAAACCTTTTACTTTCAATCTGGACAAATTATTTACCTTTTTCATAAAAGTCAAAATGTTCCAAATTTCGGGAATTTGAACTCCCCGCTTCCGTTCATACGATTTTGCGCGGTCGCATTAACCGACGTAAAGACGCTTGAATTTACTTGTTTCTGTTGTATTTACTTCATATGATGAACTAGGCGCACCTGAATTGTATGCGGTACCAAGAGCTCACTTCAATAGTGCAGATAGATTTACATCTATAATTTTTTATTTCACAACATGATTTTAAATATTGATTGCTGTTTTAATCGCCCACTGTGATTATAAATTTTCTTTCAAATGAACTAGTGCTACCATAAAATATTGGACTTTAGATGAACTATGTTTATTAATATAATTAATTATGTAATCGACATGTTCTTACCTATCTTATGAATTCGGAACATTTTGTTTCATAGTTCTGCGATCAGCATATTTTGAAGTGTCATTGTCTACATACAGTTTTAACAAAAATAGTACTTTAATAGTCTTGTAACAGTGAAAGCTTTGCAATGCCCCAATTCCCTTTCTTCCCATTTATAATGAATATCGAGTTATAAAATTTGCTTACAAGTCGATGTTTTTGGTAAGCATACCTTGTAGTGACAATGTCTATAGGCAGTTTTACCAAAAATGATACTTTGATAGTCTTGTAACGGTGAAAACTTTGCAATGCTCCATTTCCCTTTCTTCCCATTTATAATGGATATCGAGTTATAAAATTTGCTTACAAGTCGATGTTTTTGGTAAGCATACCTTGTAGTGACAATGTCTATAGGCAGTTTTACCAAAAATGATACTTTGATAGTCTTGTAACGGTGAAAGCTTTGCAATGCTCCATTTCCCTTTCTTCCCATTATAATGAATATCGTGTTATAAAATTTGCTTACGAGTCGGTGTTTTCGGTAAGCATACCTCATGTTGTTGTGACAATGTCTGTAGACAGTGTTACAAATAACACTTTGTTATCTTAGTTACTGATGAAATATATACTAGTATATATTTTTATATGTGCCTGTTTTCATTTCTTCAGACAGGTGTTTCGAGACTAGCGATAAGCATATCTTATAATTAAATTGCCTGTTAATCGAATAACATATTAATTAGCACTTTGATATGGACACAGTAAAAAGCTTCAATATGCTAGAACCTATTACTTTTCGGCTATATGCAATGTACATGGTTATAAAATGTGTGCGTAGTTTGATCTTATTTATTTATTTATTTTTATTTTCTTTCTTTTTTTTTTTTTTATTTTTTTTTTTATTTTTTTTTTATTTATTTTTTTTTTTTTTTTTTTTTTTTTTTTTGAGAATGTATTTTGAGACTCTGAGGATAGACATACGTTTTAGTTGATCATGGTCAACAGATACTTATTCAATGTTGAACAAGTAAAGTAACTTCAGATTCACAAGGTCCGAACCATGTTTTCAGCCTATAAGAATACAATGTGTTATTATCATTGTATGTGTTAGATTTAATGCTCCCAGAACAGAGGTCCGAGAACCTGAAGGTAAGCATACTTTGAAGTGACATAATCTATAGATATTATTACGAAATGACACTTTAATAATTTTGGTAATGTAAAAGCTTCACCGCGCCAGAACTCATTACTTTTTGCCAATATGTAATATATTGTCTTTGGGATTATGCTTAGTTTGACGCTTTTGGAACATATATCACGAGGCCCTGGAGACAAGCGCACAATGTAATTACTTGGCTTTTAAGTAGTATTTCAAAATGGCACTTCGACAATAAGAACTTATAATGAATAAATAACAGATACTTATTTAATATTAAATATTTATTCAATGTTGAACAATAAAGTGATGAATAGGTAAGGTTTTTTTAGATAAAGCCTTCTTCAGTACACAGGTGCATTCCGGATTAAATAATTAAACGTTGCAAGTTTAGCAGTACTTGACACAAAAATTTCTAAAATCTTTTCTGTATATCTCTGTTTGAAAGACGACAGATGAGACAGAACGTTTTAAGAATAAGTAGTACGATAACACTGGTTGTACAAAGTATGAACCAGGGAAGTGCTGATAACAGAAAGTTATCATGACATTTTTCCTCCATAATATTCGTTAACTTGTGACGCAGTACATATACAGATAAGAAAAGATACGTAGAAATGGAGTGGAGTTCAAGTATTTGACACCCCCATTGAAGATTCTTTTACTTATATAACAAGGCAGTCAGTTATGGCAGGGTGGAGGAAACCGAAGTGCCCGAAGAAAATAATTTACTTCGAACTGATAAAGTTTCTTACACTAGAATCCACCCAAGCGGGATTCAAGAGGCAGTGTGGTTTGTAAGGTCGCGCTTTCTGAGACCACTCGTCCGGCGAGGTTCCAGAAGAAGACATATTAAACTCTATTACGAGTCTTATATTGAGACGATAAGTTTAGAGATGACGGAGGAAACCGGAGTGCCCATAAAAAGTTGACACTTGGATTTTATATGGGTCCGTGGGTATAAATATGACTGTATTTCAATATTACAGGAAACGTAATAAGAGCGCAAGATATTTATCTTTAGTTTGTAAAAATCTTTATTAACTTCTTACATCGTTACAATAAATATAATTTACAACAAATACTTCTACATATACATACATACATTTATGTTACGTGATCAATAATAATTTATAATATATAAGTTTTATACATCTTAAATTGAACATTTCGACAAAACCATACACACAGGTACATGTACTAGTATTTAAACAAACATTTGTTCGAAAATCGTATATTTTTTATACAAATATTTAACAAATATGCAGAAATTTAAAAAAACAGAGTGATCTTTTCAGGAATAAAAATAGGAATACTAGTGTTTGAGCGAAAAAAAGTTTCACACATTTGAACTAGAGTGGATATTTAAACAATCCAATAAATAATAATAATTATTATTATTATTTTTTTTTTTTTGTTACAAAGATGGCAACCATCAATATTCTGGAATGAGAAAACAAATCAAGCCAACAATCAAGTTCCCTAAATGTAGATACTCTGATTTCATTGATAGATCTATCTTGGTGGGAAAAACTACATCTATGCTATCTTGCATTGGGGTGGTGCAAGATCTAGATATCCCTAACCCCTGATTTTATGGACTTTTTATCAGGGGTGCAAGAATATACCTCACTAGATAAAATAATCGTTTGGTGTTATTATATAGTAATTGGAGAGCTCTAACCATTTTTTTTTTTTGTTTTTTACTACATTACATTTGTCCCATTTCAATTGTGTTTGTTTTTCTATTCGTTGAACTGCGATGAAAAACTGCCCACTTCCTCACAGACTGAGAAAGCAAAAAAGAAATTCCGACAAATGTGCCTTGTGAACCAGCTAAAAGAATAAAGACATAGCGCAAACTGTTGGATTTCAAAATATCAGCAATTATTCCTAGTATCCAGGGAAATGAACTAAAAATGCACAACCTGATGTAAATAGGTATAAAAGAACGTACCTGTCGCATTGTTTTTAAACGATGAACGGCGTTATTATACCGAGACATTGCGAAAGATGTACCAACAAGAACAACAACATTTGTGAAAAGCGACAAGACAACGGGTAGAGTGAACGAAAACAAATTTGCCAAAATTCCTGTAGGAAAACAAATATTGTCACTACTGTAACCAATATTTACTTCAGTAAATATGTCAAGTACAGAACAGGTTAGGACAATGACAAAGGGCAACAGATACCCAAAACAGTAGTAAACCTTTGACAATTTGTATACATTCAAAAGAGCTCCGGGACAACTTTCAAGTATTCTAAAAACTTTCCAAACATTGAGTAGAAAAACAGATATCCATGTGAAGGAGCAAAGCCAAAGAAAATGAGAAATAATTCCTATTATAGTGCATACAACTTTAATATAATCAGCTCCTACGCCTCCTATAAATAACAACTGGGCAGCCAACATGTTTACCATCATATGTTTTGATATAACTCCAGGTTGGGACTGAAACATACCAATTTTACTGTACACAACTATAGTTAATGTAAGTGTAATACAAGATATCCCCATAGTGATATAAGTCATTATAGTACCAACGGACCAATAATCATCGTGTATTTCAGAATCCGTAATGGTGGCATTTGTCTTGTTTATTTGGTCATTAAATCCATACTGTGGTTCCCATTTTTCTAGTCTATATAATGTCTGTGATCCAGGAGGTCCCTCCATTATAGCTGTGTACCCTCTCACATGCTCTGGTACCTCGTTGGGATTTATTTTAATTTTGTTCATGTTAGGTGTGACAAAGGTATGGGGGTTTATACCCGTAATTTTCTTCATGGTAACAGGTGATCGGATGGCTTTACATGTAGCTTCAAGGTTTGTTGTTTTATACAGATCAAGATCATATACAGTGGTTACTGTGTTACTGGTTCCCTCCTGGTACACCCAGGTCATTTCAAGAGCATCAGATTTCAAGCTATCAATGGCATCTTGTGTCATTGTTCCATTGTTTATGAAGAAAACCTTACAAGAACCAATACAACATACGTTTTTAGTAAACGTGATATTAATTCCACATGTATAATTCAAACTAACAAAGTCAAGGCTTATTTCATACCTTCTTACTGGAAACGAAATATAGACAAACATTGAAAGCCGAAGTATAAAATCTATGTTGATGGCATTGTTGGACACAAACTTTAGTTCTTTTGACCAATTAGAGTTCCGAATCAGCTCGGCTTCACATGTGCTAACTTCACTTTCGCTACATTTCTTTGATATGCATATGTCCTGAAATATACAATGATAAGAAATATACTGAGCGGGCTCTCTTCAACTGTATTAAAGAATAAAGGTTATCTGCAGATAAAGACTTAAAATTTTAACATCTTCTTAATTTATTTTACTTGGAACTGTAACTGAAAATCTACTGACTCATGAAAGTTATTACAAAAGCTCCCTTGTGATTTTTAAGACAGTGATAATCAGCATTCCTTAGCTGGATTTCGATTCATATAATTTTGGAACTTTAGATTCAGTAATGTTTAACTGTTTTGGCTTATGTTTTTTATCTATCAAACTTTTCGGCCCCTAGTGGCACTGATGAGGAATGATTTTTCGAAATGTGCACACATGGCACATCAAAATTTCACAGTTATTTGTGTTATATATTTACTAAAAATTGACATGAAAATATTCCGAATTTTATATGCCCTAGTCTACACTTTCAATATTTAAAATGGTTATAACGAAAATGTGCACACATGGCACATCAAAATTTCACAGTTATTTGTGTTATATATTTACTAAAAATTGACATGAAAATATTCCGAATTTTATATGCCCTAGTCTACACTTTCAATATTTAAAATGGTTATAACGAAAATGCCCAAGTTAATTTCGCAATTAAAAATCTTGCTTAAAAATCCCTAGTCGTATCAATTTACTTAAACATTTGACCGTTGTTCTTGACCAGTTTGTTAGTGAATAAAAGTACTAATTTTTCTATATATGTAAATGCTTGCGAAAGTGATATTGGAAACATAGTGTAAAAATTACTATCTAAATACATATAAATAAACAAATAAATAAATAAATAAATAAATGAACAAATGAATAGATTTAAAGTAGTTTATCTCAATTTAATGTTTTAATACTTAAAGTTTTAACTTGCTGTTTTGTAAAGATAACGGGTTCGATCAAGCCGTCCGTCATGTATAGCTACTATATAAACAAGAAATGCATAAATGAATATATTTACCTTTTTTCTGTCGTAATAGAATTTTTCATCGCAAAATTTCTGACCAAGTATTTCAAGCACAGGGTAAACGTTAAACATTCCGACCAAGTTCAGATTGCTATACCTCTTATTTCCATTATATAGTTGCGATATCCGACTTTTTTCCAAACAAAACGATTGTCCTATTGCATACGATCCATTGTAGCAGAAAAAGTTTCTATACAATGTATTATCTATAACCAACGGATTCTGAAACTGCAAACACCGAGGGCTTAGTGCTGTTTCCATTTCGTTGTCATCTTTGAAACACGTACGATATCTTGCAAAGAACGGTGGCAAGAAAAGATATTTGCAATTATTATCCATTAAGTGTCTTATTTTGGAAGGAATGGTGGAGTTGAACTGGTTCATCTTTTCTGCAGTACAATTACCCTCGCCTAGTTGAAACTGGAACTGCCAAGGTGTATACTGATGAACATTGTGGCAATAAGCACAATATACATTTCTGTAGTTTTTGCCATCTCTTGCAAACACCGGATGTATATTTTGCGAAAGAGAACACTTTTCTGATATATCGGCATCGTTAAATGTTGAAGGACATTTCGCTATCATTAAAACACCAAACCATCTGTTTAAAAAAAGCTTATTTTGGCAATAATCATAAGATGGATATTGGCGCCTATCACTCACCGTAATTGATGTCGTGTTTGCGTCGGAACAGCAATCATTATACTTTCTGCATGATATATCGCAGTAACAAACAGGCAAATTAAGAGGCGCATTTATGTTATTTCTACACGTCCCTGGTAATTTGCATGGACTAATGCGATGTATATTCTGGGAGAATACCGGCGGAAAAATCGGAAAAATGGAACTATAAGCAGCAAAGAACTCTATGTTTACAAAAATGCAATCGTAAAGTAATACTGTTATCACTGAAATTGCACAAGCATTTACGTTCATCGTGTTTGTATATAAGTTTACCCACAAATACGAAACCTTGTACGAACATACAGACTTTTGAATCATGTAGGTAAGCTTAATAAAATTTCATTGGTTATTAAGATAATTAATATTTCTTCGTAGTGATAGTGACGAATCAGGAACGGTTAATTATTAAATACACGATTTTAATTATTTCGGTAAAGATATATTACTATGTTCGTTGAGGTCAAAACCGTTATAATAATTTATAAAAAGGGTTTAACTAAGAATTCACGTGACCACAAAGTCCGCATACTTCCACAGTTCACTTGTGCATGCACAACATGTTAGTGTATTTCGGGAGAAATACAAGCTTGTTGTGAATGATATATATTAATTTCAAATATATAAAAACGGTACTTTTCATAGGAGAGAAAGCGGACATATCTTGAAGAAACCAATAGTTGCTCATAGAAGAAGGAAAAGTTATTGGTTGTAATTAAAAATGAATTTGCATGCGGTAGTAACATTGTTTTGTAAAATACATAACTAGTGACGCCTTTTTATGTTTTTAGCTCACCTGAGCACAAAGTGCTCATTTGAACTATTGTTATCAATAAAGGCAGACCCTCCGTCGTCCGTCCGTCCGTCCGTCAACAATTGCTTCAAACGACTTCTTCTCAGAAACTTCTGGTCACATTTTGTTCAAACTTGGTCAAAAGCATCTATAGATCATTGCCTTTCAGATTTGTGTTTTTGGTTGCCATAGCTACCAAATGTAAATCACATTGACCTACATATTTGAAAACCTAAAAAAAATCTTCTTCTCCAAAACCACTTTACTGAGATAAAATCTGATGTGATATTTGGCATCTAAAGTATCTTATATACCAAGTTTGTGAATTTCAATATTTTTGTGAAAAATTAGGTTACGCGCGTTTGCGTTTATTTTTTTTTGCATGGTAAATAGTAATTTTTTACCAAAATTACAATAATGAATAAATTTAGGTGAATTCTTTTTCCAAACATCATTTTCTGATGTGAAGAAACATATGTTTGCCAATTTTCATGAAATTCTGTAAAATACAAGTCGCTCTTTACGACCTTTTTCATTTTCAATTCTAGCAACCCAATGGTCGAGGGTTCAAATCCCAGTGAGGCCACCTTTTTTTAATTTCTGAATTTTATGTCTCAATATGGTGCGTGGAAGAAATTTTATGAATTTTAACTTTTTAGTGTAATTACTATTTTTGAAATACATGTGATACTGATATGTAGATATAGCTAAAACCTTGAAATATTTTTTTGTTTTACAAAATCACTGGTATATGACATAATTTAAACTAATTGAACAATTTTTTAAAAATAATTTGCAGTTGACTTTTATAATTTTTAAAAAATATTTTAGTTAATGTGTCAAATCTGTAAAGTCTTAAATCCGGATCTGAAAATTGCTCATGTGAGCTTTTGTTATGGATAGGGACTCTGCCATCCATCCATCCATCCATCCATCCATCCATCCATCCATCCATCAAAAGACTTCTTCTCAGACACTACGTTCTGGTCCCATTTCATTCATATTAGTCAATAGCATTTATAAACCATCGTCATTCACATTTGTGTTTCTGGTTGCTATGGCTACCAAAAGTAGGTCACAGTGACCTTCATAGCTGAAAACCAAAACAATAAAAATAATGTTCTCTGAAACCACTTCTATTGAGGCAACATGTTATGACTTACCAAGTATTATCAAGACATACCAGTTACATTTAAACTCAGGTGAGCAAATTAGGGCCATCTTAGGCTCCTTGTTTTTTCTTTGCAGGCTAAAACACAAGTTTCTGTTGTGACGTATTCATACAACTGGTTACTCTAGTTAATAGAGCACTGTTAATGTACGTATTTTTGACACTTCTATTGTTGGTAACATATAAATACCAGTAAAATAAACACAATCAACCTAGTTATGACCATTTTGTTATGTTTTACTTTTGAATTTTTATGAAATAATACATTTAAAAGCAGGGCATGGCAATTTTAAAACAAGTTGTACGCTGAATTCCATAAAAAAGTAATTGGTATTTTTAGTATACTCCTCAGGAATACCGTCTTTAAAAAATTCACCACGTTACTACCGGTTATTTAATGCAATACAATACATATGTTAACGCATCACTAACACTTATTTTATACAAAGCAATACACATGTTACACTTCACTACCAGTTATTTTATAAAAACAGTATACATGTTACACTTCACTACCAGTTATTTAATACAAACAGGTCACATGTTACACTTCACTGCCAATTATTCTATACAAAACAAAACACATGTTACACTTAACTACAAGTTATTTTATACAAAACAATACACATGTTACACTTCACTACAAGTTATTTTATACAAAACAATACACATGTTAACACATCACTACCCGTTACTTTATACAAAAAATACACATGTTAACACATCACTACAAGTTAGTTTATATAAAAAATACACATGTTAAAACATCGCTACAAGTTATTTTATACAAGATAAATGTTAACACATCACCATTTATTTTTTACAAAGCAAAACACATGTTGTGCTTCACTTCCAGTTATTTTATTCAAAATAAAAACATGATAACACGTCACTACCAGTTATTTTATACAAACAATACACATGTTTAACTTCACCACCAGTTATTTTAAATAATCACTACACGTGTTACACTTCACTGCCAGTTATTTAAAGCCAAACAATACACATGTTACACTTCACTACCAGTTATTTTATACAAAACAATACACATGTAACACATCACTTCCCGTTCTTTTATAAAAACAATACACATGTTAACACATCACTACAAGTTAGTTTATACAAAAAATACACATGTTAACACATTACTACAAGTTAGTTTATACAAAACAATACACATGTTAACACATAACTACCAGTTATTTTATACAATACAAGATACATGTTAACACATCACTAAAAGTTAGTTAATACAAAAAATAAACATGTTAACACAAAACTATCAGTTATTTCTATACAAAAAGTACACATGTTAACACATCACTTCCAGTTATTTAATACAAAACAATACACATGTTAAAACATCTTTACCAATTATTTTATACAAAACAATACACATGTTAACACATCACTACCAGTTATTTTATACAAAACAATACACATGTTAACACATCACTACAAGTTATTTTAAACAAAACAATACACATGTTTCACTTCACCACCAGTTATTTTATATAATCACTACACGTGTTACACTTCACTGCCAGTAATTTATATACAAAACAATACACATGTTACACTTCACTACAAGTTATTTTATACAAAACAATACACGTTAACATATAACAATGAAGTTATTTCTATACAAAAAGTACACATGTTACACTTCACTACCAGTTATTTTATACAAAACAATTTACATGTTAACACATCACTACAAGTTATTTCTATACAAAAAGTACACATGTTACACTTCACTATCAGTTATTTAATACAAAACAATTTACATGATAACACATCACTACAAGTTATTTCTATACAAAAAGTACACATGTTACACTTCACTATCAGTTATTTAATACAAAACAATTCACATGATAACACATCACTACAAGGTATTTTATACAAAACAATACACATGTTAACACATCACTTCAAGTTAGTTTATACAAAAAATACACATGTAAACACATCACTACAAGTAAGTTTATACAATACAAGATACATGTTAACACATCACTACCATTTATTTTTTACAAAGCAAAACACATGTTGCGCTTCACTTCCAGTTATTTTATTCAAAATAAGAAACATGATAACACGTCACTACCAGTTATTTTATACAAACAATACACATGTTTAACTTCACCACCAGTTATTTTAAATAATCACTACACGTGTTACACTTCACTGCCAGTTATTTATAGCCAAACAATACACATGTTACACTTCACTACCAGTTATTTTATATAATCAATACACGTGTTACACTTCACTGCCAGTTATTTATATACAAAACAATACACATGTCACACTTCACTACAAGTTATTTTATACAAAACAATACACATGTTAACATATCACTACAAGTTATTTCTATACAAAAAGTACACATGTTACACTTCACTATCAGTTATTTAATACAAAACAATTTACATGATAACACATCACTACAAGTTATTTCTATACAAAAAGTACACATGTTACACTTCACTATCAGTTATTATATACAAAACAATTCACATGATAACACATCACTACCAGGTATTTTATACAAAACAATACACATGTTACACCTCACTGCCAGTTATTTAAAACCAAACAATACACATGTTACACTTCACTACCAGTTATTTTATACAAAACAATACACATGTTTACACATCACTACCCGTTATTTTATACAAAACAATACACATATTAACACATCACTACGAGTTAGTTTATACAAAAAATACACATGTTAACACATCACTACAAGTTATTTTATACAAAACAATACACATGTTAACACATCAATACAAGTTATTTTATACAAACAATACACATGTCAACACATCACTACAAGCTATTTTATACAAACAATACACATGTTAACACATAACTACAAGTTAGTTTATACAAAAAATACACATGTTAACACATCACTACAAGTTAGTTTATACAAAAAATACACATGTTAACACATCACTACAAGTTAGTTTATACAAACAATACACATGTTAACACATAACTTCAAGTTATGTGTTTACAAAACAATTCACATGTTAACACATCACTACCAGTTATTTTATACAAAACAATATACATGTTAACACATCTTTACCAATTATTTTATACAAAACAATACACATATTAACACATCACTACGAGTTAGTTTATACAAACAATACACATGTTAACACATCACTACCAGTTAGTTTATACAAAAAGTACACATGTTAACACATCACTTCCAGTTATTTTATACAAAACAATTCACATGTTAACACATCACTACCAGTTATTTTATACAAAACAGTACACATGTTACACATAGAATACAATGCACATGCAATAACCAGAATGTGTTTACCAGGCATATACTTGATATGCGAAGAACACTGATTATCAAAGTGTAGTAATGTAGTTCACAAACAAAAATTTAACCTTTAAAAAGGTGCCTGTTTGGACACATTTTTATTGTCATGTTCAGCAAGGCTACGGTTTTATTGAAATTTTTACAAAGAGAAATATTCAAAATTGTCATGTTCATGTGCAGAATTTTGAATATTTCTCTTTGTAAAAATTCAAAATTCTGTACATGACAATATTATAAAAACTAGAAATATCATCGAACAACTTTGGTCTGTGTCCATAGAAAGGTAACAATTTAAGGAAGAGCTAATAGCTGATTCAATATTACCCTCTGCTTAACAGATCAGTGTTTGGGGTGGTCAAAAAAAAAATAAATAAATAAATATATATATATATATATATATTAATCAGTCTCGAAAAAAGGAACTGTATCAATCTTTAATCTTTTTTATTCAAACATAGGCGGTTTCCTGTTCTTCGTTTCTAAGCGGTTTTTAAGCACGAATTCCATGCAGTAGTAATTGAAATAAAATTTAAAATTAGACACTGATCTTAATTAATTTACATCTATTGAACATAATAATTATTTATAACGACGTCAATAACAACCAGATGGCGTCGTTTGTAACAAGTACCCGTTTGAAGTAATTATATATATTATATATACCAATGAGAAATTCTGTTCTTGTTAGTTAAAATTTGGAGGTAGTACGAAAATACAGACACGATGTTCGTAATTACATATATATTGTCCTCACCTATGTTTTACATAAATACTAATTAATCAGAAAGGTATTATCTTTTTCTTAATAAAATTAGCAAAAGTGGCGTATTATACACTTTTGCCCTAATTGTATACCTCTAGGGATCCAGAGTATGACTCTTGACGTTGTTTCTTCGTTTTGTAACGTTTATTTAACTTAAACTTCTGAACTGTTTGAACCCAAATTTGTCCGCGATATATACCGAAAAATAAATAAACAAATATTCTTATACGTTTATTCTAAATTAATATAATCTTTTTACATTTAAATGAACATAATATAACTGTAAAATAAATGTTACTACATCGCCATCTTTTTTTAAAAAAAAAGTTGTTTCTTCTTTCCATTTCAATATTTACTCCAAGTGATCAATCATTGTTAAACAAATGTCTTTTAGTTCCTTAATTAGTAGACTTTTATGAATCTCTTTTATAGTAAAATTTAAATCTAGGTTTACAATTTTTATAAACTATGTTTATCTTGTTTTGTTTCTTATTTCTTTCGTTTTTTATGGGAGTTTTATTTACTATTTATGATGCAAGCGGCATTTACTTGTGTATGTTTATATTTGTGTATGTTTATATTTCATCTATCCCAATTTCAACAATTAAAAGTCGGGATTATCTAAAACATAACAAAACGTGAGAAGGTTAGAAGAAACAGTTAACTAACTTGATGTATTTTTTTTCCTAACTATTTTAGTGTACTTCCCGAGGGTATCCAAAACCCAGTAGGCAGTACTTTGTGCTGTCAGATAATGTACCATGTAGCAAAATTTTCAGCCGTCTTAATTTTTGAAATTTATTTGAAACTAAGGTTTGATGCCTCGCAAAGCATTCCTTAACTCGATTTGGATTCATATAATTTTGGAACTTTAGATCCATTTATTTTCAACTGTTTGGCTTATAATTTTAACTATCAAACTTTTCGGTCCATAGTGTCACTGATGAGGAATGGTTTTCCGAAATTCGCACATATGGCACATCAAAATTTAGCAGGTATTTTTGTTAAATATCCTTTCAATTATATATATAGACATCTGACCTGTCATCTGTTTATAATCCATTTACATCGGCTGAAACATTAGGTAAGAAGTTAGCAAATAAAGAACGATAAGTAAATTATTTTTGATAAAATATCATTTATAATTTTTTTTATTGTTTTTTTTTATATTGTCGCTTGTTGTCATAAATCTCTATCATATATCTATCCACTTCTAATTAACTACTGAAAACTTTACAGTTTTCTCGTTTGTTTTCAGCATGTCACCCAAGATCCGTCACCTTCTTAAATTTCCCATGTCTTAAAACATGTATTTATGTATTCAGGCGGCATATAGAATGACAAATTACATGAATCGTTTTTTTTTTCATACATTATTTTTTATATTAAGAATACAAAAATATATCGAATATGTCACAGTGTGTCTGAATTTAAATTTGATGCAAATTAAAATAGTAACGTTTGATTAATGCATTTAAAAAAAAAAAAAAAAAAAAAAAAAAAAAGTTCGCTGTTGACGGAAAAAAATTAATCACTTTCAGATATGACTGAGTAGATTTTCAAATAAGTTAACCCCAATGCAATTATATATATATTTTTTAAAAATTACTGGAAAAAATTCCTTCCATGTAATATCACTTGTTTTGTGTTATTGAAGTGGATATGGAAAAGATTTTCATAATTTTTATGTTCATAAAATTATATTATGTTTTCACCAAAGTTCATTCAGCCACTGACAGTAAAGGTAGGTGCGGGCGTGTACATGAATTAAGTTCGGATGATGTTTGTTTGATTATCGTGATCTTCTGCAGGTATTAAGTTCGGATGATGTTTGTTTGATTATCGTGATCTTCTGTAGGAATTAAGTTCGGATGACGTTTACAAGTATGATTATCGTGATCTTCTGCAGGTATTTAGTTCGGATGACGTTTGTATGATTATCGTGATCTTCTTCAGGTATTAAGTTCGGATGACGTTTGTTTGATTACCGTGATCTTCTTCAGATTTTAAGTTCGGATGATGTTTGTATGATTATCGTGATCTTCTGCAGGTATTTAGTTTGGATGACGTTTACAAGTATGATTATCGTGATCTTCTGCAGGTATTAAGTTCGGATGATGTTTGTATGATTATCGTGATCTTTTGCATTTATTAAGTTCGGATGATGTTTGTATGATTATCGTGATCTTCAGATTTTAAGTTCTGATGATGTTTGTATGATTATCGTGATCTTTTGCATTTATTAAGTTCGGATGATGTTTGTATGATTATCGTGATCTTTTGCATTTATTAAGTTCGGATGATGTTTGTATGATTATCGTGATCTTCTGCAGGTATTTAATTTGGATGACGTTTGTATGATTATCGTGATCTTCTTCAGGTATTAAGTTCGGATGACGTTTGTTTGATTACCGTGATCTTTTGCATTTATTAAGTTCGGATGACGTTTGTATGATTATCGTGATTTTCTGCAGGTATTAAGTTAGAATGATGTTTGTATGACCAAGGTTACTATTTTATCCCAAAGTATTGGTGTTATAACTATTGTTCAAAGCAGGAAGTTTACATTAGTACAGCATATTTAATAAGTTCTAAGGCTCTTCTTTTTGACAAGTAAAGCGAAGCCAATCATGTTGCATCTATTTCTCTATAAGAATGTTAAGGGGATTGGTTGAAGTATCATCTGTCATACTATCTCTTTAAAAGAAGAGGATTGGCTTAAGTATAACCAATCATATTATTGCTTTTGTAGAATGTGAAGCCGATTGGTTAAAGTATAACAAATCATGTTATTACTTCAGTGATTTTAAAGCAGATTGGATAACGGCAAATGTGAGTAAATTTATCAACAGCCAAACTTATTACTTACTACTGCTATGTGTCATTTTTATTTATTTAAAATCAAAGTAGTTAACAGTACAAGACACAACGTCATTATTTGAATTTTGATACCAAGTGCATGTGCATGGTCTTTTGAATTGGACTATACATTAATCGCCCATGATCTCTCTCTCTCTATGTGTGTGTGTGTGTGTGTGTGTGTGTGTGTGTGAAAGTAAATGTAAGTCTGCAACGCTGCACTACCTATAAATAAAATTCGGGGTGGTGGTAAGGGAACTGACTTTCCTTACCAAAAAAGGGAAAAAGTGACTTTGCGTGTCACAAAATATATGTTATAATTATACATTCCTTTAATTCTTGTAGGATTTCTGTAGAACCACTGGGGGTCATTTAGTAAGTCTGGAAACAAAGAATGAACATAACTGGCTGAAATCCAGGCTTAACAGCAGGCGTAAGTAATGAGTTACTAGTATAAATAATGATTTCTTATTGGGTGGCTTGTATATTCTTTTTTTTTCCCAATTACCCGATTAAGTGTTGTTTGCTGTTCTTTGCAAAACTACCTGACGAGTTTTTGATAAAATTGTGATTTAAATCAAAAAAAATTCAGCAGTTGCACATTGCAATAGTATAAAAGAGAACGTTGTCATAGCAAACTATGCAATGCATATACAACGTGATCATAAAGCTTAAGATATTTATAATATTATATTTATGCCTTCAATACTGCTTAACTTGAGGACTAGAGGATTTCAAGTCCCTTGCTATGGAATACACAAAGGTGTTTTGAACAGGCAATAATGATTAGAGTAGATGAACATCTCCAATCAAATTGGAAATGATAAGCTATTTAATTTATATTACAAGAATTCCACAGATTTAAATGTCTCGCCAGGTTAGTTTTTGATAGAATAGAAAAGACATTACTTTTAAAATAAACTTTCACCTTTTGACACGCCACTGCCTAACTGATGGTCATTATTGTAATGTTCTTATTTTTCTTTCCACACAAATTTAATTTTCTTGCAAATTAATGACACAACCTTAATGATACTTTACAATTATGTTACCCATCATGCATAGATGTGCATTTATGTTTTAAAGTTTTAAAACTAGGGTTGCCATGAAAAACTGCAAAATACAACTCTTTTAATCATTTTTCTCAAAAAACCGCTAAACAGAAATTTACTTGGTGTTCAGACTATAGCATTGTTGTAACAAATAAGTTTTACATTACTCCTAGTTATTAACAATGATAGCATTAACTCCTGACTCAAGAGTGAAAAAAAAATTAAAAATTGGGTTTTAAAGGTGGAGTGTTGAAAGGGTTCAAATACTTATATCAGTGTTTTAATGTCCAATTTCATGTGACCTACTTTTGACCATTCAAAGATTATCCCTTCTATCAGTATAAGAGACTTTTGTTTCAGCTCAGTGATACAGGATTTCACCTTCTTGATCCTAAAAAACTGCTGAAAAATAATTCATATCTGAATTGTCCAGTTAGTATATAGTTTTAATATATTGTATAAAAGTGTATTGTATCAAATGTTGTAACTTCTAAATGTTTAGATACATATACATGTATTTGCACAAAAATTGTTGATACCAATCTCTCTGTAGGTACATTGTATGAAGATGACCATTATATTGGTGGGTCAAACTTGGCTGGGGATATACTTGACTGGTTATGGGAGTCCACTTTGGAACATATATGTTTACCAACACAGATAGGATGCTTTGAAATGTGGGGTGAAGCAGAGCCAGGTCTTAATGATGAAGAGAGATGTTTACAAATGGATATTGATGATGAATGGAAATGGCATGATGGAAGATGTGAAGAACTCAACTATTTCATATGTGAAAAATAATAATTTAAGAGTGACAGTAAGGTCAATGCAATGATCTCAACCTTATTTATTCTATGGGTAAAAAAATTGATGATAAATTAAAATTACATGAAAGACCAATAGGATGTTCTGATGTGTAAATACCTGTTCTAACTATGTCAATAGTTGATATGACGGTGTTAACTATGGTATACAGTATGTGAAAAAATAACATTTGACAATGAATAAAATAGCATGAAGGCACATAAGATTCTCTATTTAATGAGTGAAAGAGAGGCCAAATGGGCCTGTGTTGCTCACCAGAACTAACTAATCTTGCTTTGAAAGATTAAATTATTTGCATTGTTAAAAATAAATTGTGACACTGTTTTTGTAAAAATATAGCATTTGGAGTACCGTACATGAAAGTTTTTTAAGCATTAAACAAACTGCAGTGTACAGAAAAGCCAAAGATAACATAGGATGTTTTTCTCTTATCTACAGTTTTGGGAAGATTTTTAAGAACTCTGCACCCCTATGTCACCTTGGCCTCATTTATCTAGCCAATGCAATAAATAAATATGAATTGCACTGGCCCATATTTACTTCTAACCAAGTTTCATTGAAATCTGACCAGTAGTTTCAAAAGAGAAGTTGAAAATGGGCTTAAAAGACACACATGCACACTCTGTGTCTTGAAATAAGCTCATTTGGCCTTTGATTAGGTGAGCTAAAAATCATAATTCATTATAAAACCCATGGCACTGTGACCCATGACTATGTGAAAATAATATTTGATGATAAATGGAAATGCACATATAACAAAATCAACTGCTTTTATGATAGAATAATATTTACTGATTAGTTATGTAAAATGACACATGTATATGGTGACCTATTCCATGACATGTAAATAATAATATCTACTAATGACCTGATTTAATTATCGGAAATCTAAAATTCCTTTTTCAAAAAGAAAAGAAGACATAATCAAACTATAATGTTTGTTTTAAAAAGAAAGGTAACAAGGACATGACTTTATTTTTTGCTAGCAATGATTACATACTCTCAACTTTTCCAAAAAAAAACCCTATAATACATGTTGTCCAGTGTTTACCAAGTTGCCATAGGTTGTCTGCAAAATTTGAAAACATGACATCGACCCTTAACCAAAAGCCTCCGCAACTATTCCACTTTCTAAAATGCCTTTATAAATGAAACGTGAAGTCTACTATTAAATTAGGCTTGAATAAAGCCTCATGTTTAAATTTGTGATTTATTTTTTGATTTTAAAAGAGAGATGCAAATAATCTTTACCATTATGAATTAGTCTCTATGCAACTTTTTATTTACATGTATTTTAATATAAATAGCAATGGAATATACAAAAAACAAACTTTTGCAATTAATTCTGACACTTTTTAACAAAGGTATTCTGAAATCACCTGTTTTTGTCTGATGACTACAGAATTACTGTACACTTTTAAAATAAAACAATAACACCGACAAAAGGACTAAAATCTTTATAATTTACTGATTTTTGCTGCTGGAACATGTAAATAACAAACCATAAAATATCTCCAGAAAAAAATTCTCTTGTGTCTAAATATATATGAAGTATGTAAGCAGTTACAAGGCATGTTTGTAACCGTAAACGAAAACTACATACAGTTACATATAAATCAATCAAAATTAAAAGATGATCACCCATGTATCACATGATAAAAATAATAACATTCATGTAAACTTTTATATTTGTTAGATATAAACTAGCATTTTTTGATATTTAACCATAAAAATGACTTTTTTTTTTTCGAACATTAGGTATAAATATTTTCCAAAACCACCAAAAAAATTTCAAAAAAGAATAATAAAAAAATTCATCCTGTGGTACATTACCAGGTGAAATCAATTTAACAAATATTGAAATGTGATGTGTCAAGCAAAAACCAAACTTATTTATTTTTGTGACGAATGTCTATTTGATTTTTTTGTGTCGTTTTGAGAATGTGATGTTCTCTTTAATGATGATAACACCTATTGTCTTCAAAATTATCAATAAATTTTTATCATGAATTATTTAGCTCATTTTTGTATAACAATTCACATCTATAATAAACAAATAATCTTCAAATTATTTTCAAGATAAATTGTCAATATCAACAAGAAATGAAATATTTATGATATTTTCTCAGAAGACGATGTGATGTGACACACTCACATAGCACAAATAGTAAATAACTTAAAATAGAAACAAAAATATTTGGTTTACAGTACAATATAAAATATAGTTTCTTTGCATAGATCTGATAACATACAATTATATAACATAAATTACTTTCATTAAAAAATTTAATACTGATAGTTTTTACAGAATCCAAATTTCCTAAATTTGATTAAAATACCCATGAGTATGATTTTTGCCTAACACATCACAAATCATTATCACATTTAAATCTAAAAGGTACAAGAACTCTTATTTTAAATCAGTTTGTAAAGACAAACCAGAATACTGATGATTATGGTCTTCATACAAAGGTTATATTTAGATCTGAGGTGTAAAATACCAGCACATCCTTGTTGCATAAGCTCTCTTAAAAAGAAAGGCAATAATGGAAAAGAAATGAATTCATATCTAATTGTAATAAATAACGAAGTGATTTAATGGGAATGATTCAGTATGTTAAACCAAGTATTTGTTACAAATAATTAAGAAGGGGAAGCAGTTTAAAAAACAAGTAATCAGGAATTTTCACAAACTACGACCACAAGCTAAAGGTCTTTAAACTAAAAGTTATTGGTGTTTTCATGTAATATCACATGTAATTAACTATGGCACAAAACTGCAAAGGCAGATAAACAGATACTGAAAACATTTAAATCTATAAATAAAATGCAAACAAGTATGCACAAGGAATAAAGATGTTGATTCCTGAAAAAAAGTGCCTGGTCTGAATAAAAAAAAAAACAAGATATAGCAGTTAAGAGACCATAGAATGTCATAAATGACTTTCTTGATTATTCTGTATTTAATTGTAAATGTAAGCCATTTGAACCAAACTAGAGCAATCCTCATACTGGTGCTACCACATACATACCAAATTCAATTCTATGATAACCACTAAAAATTGATAAAAATAATTTAAACAGCACAGATAAGAAATGTATTAAACTTCTATTCACCAACGTGAAGAATTCTTTATAAATAAATCTATCAATAAATGAAAGACTTCACAAATAAATTATTTAAAGAAATTTCAAAACAAAAAATTAATTTTTCATCTCACAAATGTCATAAAAATATCATAAAATTTTGCTTAATATATAAATATCATTTTCAAAATAAAAAATGCATAATAAATTTGCTTTTTTTTACTCAATTCAAAAAATATCCAGGAATATTAATCTGTATACTATATAAACAGGAATATTTGTTGGAAATGCTGCTAGGAATATAACTGATTCTATAAGCCAATGTTCAGCTTGGAACTCAAATTATAGATAACAAAAAACATCTAGGTTTTCAAATCAAAAAATACTTCTTTACTATGTACCTGTACGTTACCTAACCAGATGGTACAGTATGGTTAGAAGTTAACTAAAATAATGACGTAAATAAAGACCATTTATTAATGCAAAACTTAACACAATGGAAGCCCCATAGCAGGGATTGACAATAGCTGAAAAAACAGATCTCACTGATGAAATAAAAAAAACAACTTTGAAACTGAAAACATTTCTTCTAATAAAAATGGAAATCCCAAGAGCTCCATGTGATACCTCATAGAGTTTGTGTGGGACAATTATTTCTATTGGCAATGGAAATGTTTTCCCATAATAGCAACATTTTTTCGGGAATATTAGATGTAAACATTATTCATTTCATTCCCCACAAACGCTAAGAGGTATTGATCACGTGGAAGGCTGACAAGTTCAACTGTTCCAAAAAGTGCAAATAATTATTGATTATACAGTAAGCAGATGTACTGTTTCTGCTTTAATTGTCACTATTTCTATCATCATTTTAATTTACCAATTTATACTTAAGTTCATAATCATAAACTACAGCAGGTCATTCATATCTTGGCCGTCTGCTGCTGTTGTTCCTCACAGATGACTGTATGCATGCAGTTTGCTACATACTCCAAGTTTCCAAGTGTTAAAGCACACATGTTAATTCTACCATTCTTCAGTAAATAAATATGATGTTTCTTTATCAGCCTGTCAACTTGTGACGCTGAAAGAAAAGAAATACATATAAAATACAATAAAACAAAGTAAATAATAATGTCAAAATAAACAGGATGTGAGATTGTTGTATAAAGTAGAAATTAGTGAAAAAATCAAGTACTGAGACTGAACTAAAGCATGGTTCCAGATATTTGATTAAGGTTAAAATCCAATGTCCATAATAAATTTATTTAATTTCTAAAATGTTTCAAATTTTCCCTTACCATAGGGTTAAACTAATGAAGCTTTGAACAACCCTGTCCTGAATAACATGCCACAGACAATATTTTAAGTGCCAAGCTGCACAGGGAGATCATCAAAAAGATGGTGGCATAGTTTCATAGCGATCTGCTTTGGACACAGGTAAAAAAAATATATGTGTGTTTTAATTTTTTTTTATGTGATATTTTCACATATCACATCTTACTTACTTATCATCTTATTTCTGTAAGCAAGCTAACAAACAACTCTCAATAGAATCTGTCCAGAATATGTTAATCTGTCTGGTAAGGAATTGATCTATGCTGTGTGATTCACAACTGTGTATTTTAGAACAATAGGCCACCGATACCCTTGTACAGACTAAGTGATAAAATATAATGTAACAATACTTACGGTTGAGACCAGTGAAACTGAACATTCCTTTCTGCTTTATAATATGTTTCCAGTCTCCTGGTGTGTTCAAGTCCTTTAGTTTCTCGTACAACTTGGTTCTCATCAAAACAATTCTATCTGACATAGTCTTAACATTTTTTTTCCTGGAAAACAAAATACAAAAAGGCCATTTGTTTAAATTTAAGCTGTCAAATGATTTTATTCTTTAAAATATGGGGAAATTGTATTGGAATAATTTTTGCAAAAATTTTGTAAATGTGTAGAAATTCTTCTTCCAACAAAGTTAGTCCAGGGCTCCCAAGTACTGAAACTTCAAATGAAGGTCAAGTCAGACTTTTCCAAGTTAAACACAATCAATAATAACACATCATACAATTACAATTAATGCCAGTGTTTATGTTTACAAATGTTTCTATTTCTTCCCTTCTCTATTTCCTTTATATTGGCAAATTTTTTTTTTGCCCTTTTCAGTACATCATCACTTGGTTCATAATGAAACATAATTCAACACAATGGAATTCCCCAGAGCTCCACATGATACCTCATAGCATTTGTGCGAGACAATTATTTCTATTGGCAATGGAATCTCATTAAGTGACTTTTTCCCGCAATGAAGACATTTTTTTAGGAATATTTGACGTAAAAGTTATCCATTTCATTCCGCACAAACGTTTAGAGGTATCAATCATGTGGTACACTGGCAAGTCCTATTGTATTTACATCATAACAGTAAATTAATGGCTTCTTGATCAAGACTAGCTCTAAAAATATGTTTAACATGAGAGAATAGTCTCTCACAATCTAAATTACTGTTTGGTAGTATTAAAAACACTTTGGCTAACTTAGCTAATGATTCAAATCTTGTTTTTTTATTTTAGTGTACTGATCCTTCATGGTTGACAAAGTTACCCCTCCCCCCCCAAAAAAAAAAATTAAAAAAAAAATAAAACAGTGCATTATTATTCTTTAATGTGTTCCTTAAGAATATTTTAGTTAACAATGACTTTGGTCATGTTACTAAAAACTTCCATTTACAATAACATATAGGATTAAATATCCAATTAAAAACAACAAATTAATAAGTTCATATTAGATATAGAATTCAAAAACTATCCAAAATTTAATGACAGAGTTTATAGTTACAACATGGCGAATGCTGACAAACTATAATTATAATTCAGTATATTTCTTTAAAATTATGAAAAATATAAGAATATAAACATGCAGATATAGAGATATATAGAAATTTCCAAATCAATAAGACATGTATAGGCACTATAAAGCTGGTAGCTTTTAGGGGTGTAATGATATACTGGTATATCAGTAAACCATGATGTGCACACAAGATCAGTTTGTATCCTGATACACTAAAGAAACACCGGTATTTCGCAATGCACTGAATGTGTTAAGACTGTAGAATGTTACGCTGACACTTAAAAATGATAGGAAAATGGATGTTTTTTAACAAACACACATGTGATAAAGTTTTAGTCATTAAGATGTTTGTAATATATTATACGAGAGCACTAGTTATTACAAGCGTGTAATTAAGAGTGATTAACATTAATCTCCGAGAATTACGACCTCATGGTTAACATAAAAAAATCTTTGAAAAAGAATTGTGATCTAGTTACTTTTAGAAATCTTATAGACTGTTACATAATTTTCATTTTTAAATCATTCAACTTATACAGTCAGTGAACATGAATAACCTTTAAAAGGAAATGTCTACTAAGAACAGCAACTTTTATGTGCAAATTTCAAAACCAAAAATTTGGGGGGAAAAACATTGTTCTTTAAATTTTAGTAACATAAAAGAAAATAAATCATTTCAAATTTGTAATAAATTAATTAATTACTTTTAATTTGAATATGATGCAAAATGTTAATTTCCTTTTTATAAATCTGTCAAGGTTATCCCTGAATTAGTAATAAAAACTTGTTTGAACATGCCTGAATACTGCAGTGGTTTCAATTCGTATTAACCAGTAAGTTTGTTGACTACTTCCACTAAGTTTACATTTTATATAATTATTTTTTGCAATATACATTACTTCATAATTGCTGCCTACTTTAAAACATTACTGAATGGGCTGCATGAAAATGAAGTTAATCATCTTTATTTCTAAGTCAGCTTTTGAAAACTAACAGCTATATTAAGTGTAATGAAACCAGCTGCTGTGTATGTACCATGTGAAAATACCTCTATTGGTAAAAATATATGAATTTCTGTGCAGTTCATGTTTCATGCAATATACATACCATATTGCAAAGTTATCTGCACTGTTTAGAACTGCAGCAACCAGTTTGGCACCATGACTTGGTGGGTTTGACCATGTTACTCTAACAATCAGTTCCATCTGTGATTTGATGGCTTCTTTATTTTTAACATCATTTGTAATAAATACCAAATTACCAACTCTTTCGTCTGAAAAAAAATCAACAAATTTAAAAATAATAATTAAAAAAATATATATGCATATAAAAAATCCCACATATCATTTGCCACTAAAAACATCCAGGACCCAGTCGTTCATAGCTCCAATAGCTTAACCAAATTAAAAAATTCAAATGCTATAAAAATTAAAAATATTTGTTTTAAGCATAGATCTTGAACTTCAATCTATAGAAATGGTATGCATTAATTATTAAATACAAATTGCCAAATAAATGAGATGCAAATTTTCAGTAAGGAAATGGATAAGCTGATGAAGTTTTGAACAATAGGGTCTTGATTATTATTTTTCTATGGAGTTGCTGACCCTTCCTGGAAAATTGGGACAAATTCTTGATAAAATGTGTGAATTTTCCAAAAACAAAAGGACTAATAAAGTGTGTAATGCAAAACTTATTGTATTCATTACTAAATAAAAACCAAGTAGAAACATTAACTGGCTCAGAAGTAAATCAGGCAATAAATCAAGTTATAATAACTTAAAAGTCTCAGAAAAGAAAACATTCAAAGAATTGGAAAAACCCATTACAAATATTAAATACATAGACATCTTTTTTCTTTGTTTAAATTTGAACTTATTCAATCCATAAATATAAGGTAATGGCCATTCAATGAAATTTCAACAAATTTAAACATAAGTTATATGTGGAAACAAATGTACATATTATGAATGACAGATATAAAAAAAAACCATGCCTTCCACAACATACGTTGTAAATGGCACGAAAACCTGTTACATATTTTAATTGGCTATAGATTTACTATTCAACATATGTTGTAAAGGCATGAAAACCTGTTACACATTTTAAATTGTTATATATTTACTTTTTTAACTATAAAATCAGTCCATGTTGAATGTATATATACTTTTAATAATTTAACATGCAATTTAACATACAGTCATAAAGTACATGGAACTGTCAATAGTTTATACATACAAAGCCACCAGTATGCAGTAAATGAATATCAAACATAAAATCTCAACAGTCCAAGAATATGTCAGTGGCAATTTTTTCCCCAAATTAAGTTAACTTGGTAAAAGCAATGGATACTGATTGAGATAATGACATAATAACATAATGTTTTCATCAATTATAAGGAATACAGAAAATTAATGCTGTAAAATATTTTTGGGTACGAACTTGCAAAAAGATAAAACTTGGTGCTATGAAATAAAAAAACAAAATAACTTTCATATAATTTTACTTACTGTACAAGCCAAAGTTTTTAGAGAATGACTGTGCTGCAAAGAATTCATATCCCATCTTGTCTAATGTCCTAGGTAAATATGCATCCATATCTAGGTCCCCACTACAAAATCCTTGGTATGCAATGTCCACTAGTATGAACATTTGTTTTTCCTTAAATTTAAAAGAAAATTTAGAAAAGTTGTACAACATTTTCTAGAATACATTGAAACTTTTGTGGCCAGGTGATCCTAAACCCTTGATTTCAGATCATAGCACTTCTAATTGCCTTGGTTTGGATCCCACTCAGGAAAATTCTAGTTTGTGAAAGATTTGCCAGTTAACTTGGTTAACCAACGGCAGTGGGTTCCTCAGGATACTCAATTTCTCTGTCATCCAAGATGTTGTTGCTTTGATAAAAGTGAATTGACTTGACTTGGATACACCATTACTTCACTTCATTTACTTCATAATAATGTTGATAACTTAATCAAGTGTCTAATGGGCTTTCTTTGACATTACTTTAAACTTGATAGCTCAACATGTCACAAACTTGATATCAAAATTAATTTGATTTATGAAGTTTTTCTGTATTTAATATGATCAATGAAAGTACTTGATCTAGTGTCTTTTTTCAATTACAAAAAAACTGCTATAGTGAAAAACACTAAATAAAAAACATATGTCTATGGTGTTACTTCTTTTATATTTTAACAAAAGACTTTATATATTATATATATAAAGACCATCTCTACATTAAGACTAGTTTTAAAGTCACTATGCTTCATATTTCACCAAAAAGAACCTCTATATAAGGACCATTTGCATTAATGTTCATATTTCTTTGATCTTGTAGGTGGTCTTTATACACAGGTATTTTCTTGGGAAGCTATTTATAGTTCAATTACACCATTTCTTCCTATAACAACCTACCTTTATTTTGTTAAGAATTGTAGTCCACTGTTCATGTGTAGGGTCCATACCTGTTGGGTTGTGGGCACATGCATGTAAAATAATAACAGATTTTTCTGGTGCTTCCTGAAAAAAAATAATATACAGATATTTAATATATTTAAGATATATATATATATATATATATATATATATATATATATATATATATATATATATATATATATATATATATATTTATAAGATTTGTAAAGACCTTGAACCATATATCAAAATGCCCATTGTATCAATGCCTACAATATTCTGTCATACAGGTCTACCTTGAAACATATATAAAAAAGATTGTTATATCAATACGTCTATATTCTATTATACATGGCTATACAAAAAATTTGCAGTTTTCAAGATATATTGACAAATATATCACTTTTAGCCATTTCTGCACTAATGCCTTGCCATTTCCCCATTTTGAGCCCTATGACTACTATTTGTGCAAATCTGAAACTAGATGACCTAAGAATATTATAAATGAAATCACTAAGGTATACCTCTTGTACATTCAGACAAGAAATTTTTTTAAGTTTTTCACTATGGCCCCCCCCCCCCCCCCCCCTTTTTTTTTTTTAAATGGGACTGTAAGGGGAGATAACCCCCTTCATTTGTGCAAATCTGAAAGGGCTTCACCCAGGAATGATGGTAACCAAGTTTCATTAAATTTAGCCAAGTGGTTTTGGAGGAGAATATTAAAATGTAAAGTTTATGCATGATGCTGGACGGCAGATGGATGGCAGACAATGGAAGATGGACGATGGATCATGCACAACAGATGAAGATGGATCACAATAGCTTATCTGAGCTTTTAGCTTAGGCAAGTTAAAAAAACTCCAAGGGTCAAATTTAAAACAAAAACTGAATTGTTCATTCACATCATTGTTCTTGCTCTTGAGCAACACCGAACATATTGGAATATTAATGTAATCTTAAAATATCAAATAAATAAATTAAAATACTAGTATATCACCTACTTTAAATGTTATTGATAAAGTAACAGTCAAATGTTGACACATAAAATGATAAGCAGGCTAGGGTACAAATTGACAGGCCTGGAATAATGTATAAAAAGCATTAAATACAAAAGAAATTACAGTAATAAAATGATCATACATCTAAATCTTCCATCCATCCTTTGAGATCAACATCTCTATTAGCAGCATCCCAGTACCTATAATCCTTAACATTCTGAAAACCAGCTGCTTTAAATATCCCTCTATGGTTACCTGAAAATAATAGTCGGAATCCACAATACAGAAATATGAAACAGATATAGGATAATAACAGACTGAGTGTAGTGGGGTACAGTAATTGTGTTTTACACCCCAGTGAGAATTCTTGAACTTATTTCAAATGTGATCAGTTTTGGATGGTGGAGTGCTCAGAGAAACCTGTCCACCTTAAACAAGTGAAGTTACCAACTTTCTTACACTAGGATCTGTACGAGGTGGGTTTTATTTTAGGTAGTGAGAGGTGCTGTGATTGTTAAGTGAAGATCACATGCTGAGACCAACATTTAATGTACTGGTATATACAAATTTATATATATATATATACATATGAAAAAATTCCCTTTATAGTACTGTGGGTTTGAACCCCCACCAGGTTCAACCCAAGACTTGAAATTGGGCAGTGACTGTTCTTTCGCCAAGCACTCGGCATTACGAAATGAAAGTCACAGTTCTTTTGGATGGGAACTTAAAATAAACGAGGTCTCATGTCATGGAAGGCATGGCACGATAAAGAACTCTGCTGTATAATGCTATCAGTGCACCGCATAGGCAAAATTTCTAAACTTTCGCCTATAGCTGGCGCATCTCGATATAAGTGAAATATTCTTGACTGGGACTTAACATCATTATCCACTCCCTTTATAGTACTCAGACCGCTGATATACAGTCACTGAGAAAATCTGTGCTAGAATGAGCAATTGGATCTAAAGTGTAATATATATTTAGTATATACATGTAACTGTTTGCAACTATTCTACTACTGCAGAAAAAATAAAATAATCTCATATAGACAAAAGAAAACTATTCATCCATATTCCCCTCATCCAAAGGCATTATTTATCTATACTTGATATCATTAATATCTTTTTTTCAAATATTCTACAAACATTCACTAACTACTTCATTTGTATTATTAAAGAATAAACTCCCTGCTGTCCCCAACCAAAATGTTGGAAAGTATAGTCAAAGAATTTAAACTTAATGAACATTTTATTGGTTATGATTAAAAGAAATTGTTGTGATAGTCATCTGTTTCAACTTTCGGGGGTGAATATTTCAATGTTCTAGTAATTCAGCAATGTGGAACAGCTGTTATTTGCACTTTAAATAACAAGTGCTCCTTATTGAGGGAATTATTGAGGAATATCTCCCTGAAAGAACATAATTTTCTAAGCAAAAAGGCAAGTGAAATAATGTTTTAGATGATAAACATTCCCTAAAATTACCCTTAACAATAAGCATTTTACTTATTTTACAAATATCATTTGTTCCAAAATTTCCAAACCTCTACAATCATTGTTGTATGCACTATTTATATGGTGTGAATAGTTGTAAGCTTGAGTTAACATTTCATGTGGTATTGGCTACCGAGTACAAGGAAATTTCTTTGACGAGAATTCATGTTTCCATGCTAGCATTAAACAATGCAATGCTCCACAGCAATTTTAAATGGCTGTACAGACACTAAATTTTTTTTTTTAATTAATTGATACTATATTAAGAAATTTATACAATGGTATAATAAAGCAAAATATTTTTTAAACATCATTAACTTACCCCATGTAGGTTTTGACACATATACTGTGTTAAAGCCTAACTGCTGCTTTAGGAAGTCTGCTGCTACCCTTATTGCACCAGTTCCACCACACGTTTGTATAGAATCAACCTAAACAAAATAATTCCAATAAATTAGGATTGTCTAAGAGAGATTTGGGTAAGCTAGGTTTTATATTCAAGATTTTTCACTTGTCAGTGTCCATTTTTATGACAGTGTATTTTGGAAAATTTTTATTTAAAAATTTGGGTAAGCCAGGTTTTGCATTCAAGAATATTTCACTTACTGTCAGTGTACGTTTTTATGACAGTGTTTGTTGGAAAATTTTATTTAAAATGAAAAGATTTTGAAAGAAAAAAACTTTTGATTAAACATATTTATCAAGTCCTGCCCTGATAGTAATTCTAAGATCCATATATTCTGACTCGAAAAATGTTCAACACCTTGAAGTATTTCAGAATGTTTCTTTATCATGCCCATATACATCTGCAACAATAGGGTGCATTTTCATTTTAGCCAATTAGTACTCATTTGCAAGGAAAAAAGTCAGGATATTTGTTTGTAATTAACAGGACATACTCTGTTACTTCTCAAGGCAGGGCTCTCTGATCCAAGTAATAACTTATAAGCAGCTTCTCTGTAATCTGGGAAACCCGCAACAGGTAAATACTCATGATTATATGTTTCATCAGTTGTCACTCTAGCCTCCACTGCTCTCACTATTGGTAAAACCCACGGCTTTCCTTCTTCACTTCTGTAAGCTACAAATACACAAAACATCTAACAATAAAATTATTACTCCAAATTATTTTAAGACTGAGTGCTGAACTTCTATGAAATTGAAGGTTGCAGAACTTTTCCTTAGTATTTAGCATAAAAAACGTGTGGTTCAGCAGTCAAGTCAGCTGACACATGATCCCTAGACTTTGAGTTAAACCCTAGCTATGCCCTGAGCATTAAAAAAAGCTGATCCAATTGATTAGTAATTAAGTTATCAAGAACAAAACTATGCAGAAATCCTGAAAACCTGCCCAGTCTTATTTTTTTATCAGTGTTTCCTGTAAATATTCCAACATATAAAGAAATTTACAATATATTACTGGTCTAATAAAATATTATATGTCTAAATCCTGTAGAGCGGACTTTACCTCAAACACTGTACCTATATCTATAGATATCACAGGAAGTTCAGGAAGTATTAAACCTTGTGAATACCTAATACCTTTGTGATAGCTGTCTTATTCTTTAAACACTACTATTGAGATGTAACAATGCTTATCAATACTGCATTGAAAATAATTTTAAAAATTATATTCAACCCAGGTTGAATGGTAAATGAGAAAGTCGTTCCCCCCCCCCCCCCCCCCCCCCAAAAAAAAAAAAAAAAAAAAAAAAAAAAAAAAAAAGGAAATAATCATTTTGGTATATTTTTTATGCACAGCATATTAATTTGATCAATTTATAAGTGTTCTTGAATAAACTGTAGGTCTACAACATTTACCATGAAGTGTGGGATAAAAAAATATTTTTGGGGTTTATGAAAATCAATTCTTTGCAATCCTTGGGTTACCTAAACGGAAATGGTAACATATTCAAAAGGCAAGAAAATTGTTCAGAAAAAGTCTGTTGAAAAGGAAAATTTATTGAATCAATGTTTATTCTTCATCTTTTTAACTTGAGAGCTACATTTCTGTTGAAAATAGGAATTTATGTCAAATTGCTTAGTCTGATTTGTTTTAGATAGTACTCTCAAGTGTGTACTAGACTACTAGAATAAAATTGTTTTTAGAATGTAAATACTCATAGTACCAGATGAATATAATAAGCTTGTTTTCAGATAAATCACTGAGATAAATAAGAAAAGCAGTATTCTATTGTAGAAAAAAGAAAAAATGCTGATGCAATTACAACATCTGGGAACGAGGTAGTTTACTCGATTATCTCCCTTTTCACCAGAGATAAATGTCACCTTCAGTTTCGGCTAAAAAAAATAAGAAATAATATATCAGAGGTCAAAATTATTTTTCGATTTCCGTAAGTTTTTAAAATTTTAATCCGAAATAAATTGTCAAGATACAATGGTCATTATACACTCAGAAAGAAAATACGGTCATACTCGGAGCATCATCTGTAAGTGTGATCAAAGACTTCCTTACCTCCTACACCCAGATTTATTTTTTGTTTGTACTCATCCGCCTTGAATTTGTCTGTCAAATTGAAAACTTCGATGGGAGGAGCCACTTCAATATCAGAAAACAGTGTTTTTTCACTAGCCATGTCTTGATTCAAGCTATTTAAATCCCGGTAGAGTCTGTCAAGGGAAAGGTCATATAGTATACGTGTGGTCGTTAAGACAAATTAGTTACTCTAGAGTTACCTCCCATTAGAGCACCTGCAGAATTAATTAAGTTGGAGTTTCGTCCGAATTTCAACTGTCAAGCATAAATTGTGTGAGGGTTAGAGGAAATTCAGCCTAGTTGGAGTTTAGTTTATCTCTGAAATCCATATCCAATTTTCACATTAAAAAAAACATTAGACAAATTTAAAATTTTATTATTGTATTCATTAGAAATTTTATTATTTTCAGATATATTATTAGTGCAATTAACTATGACATATTATATTATTCTTTTCAGGAATTATATAGTATAATAACTTGCTTAAGAAATATAATTGTAATTTGTTTTGATATGTATTAAGATAAATTATGTAGTAAGTTTTGTTTTAGTTTGACCTGTTGCATTTAATTTATTTGATCAAGAACATACTACAAAGACCAATAAACTTCAAGACTTCGATCGGGCCACTTTTGGAAACGGCGCCTCATATCTGTTAAGACAGCGATCGTTAAAATTATTAATTTGTCCGATCAGGGAGATTTAATTTTTTTTTTTTTTTTTTTGAAAATCGCCCCTTATTGGGTCTCCAAAGAGGAGATCTGAAAGGAATTCGCTTCAACATCATCAACGGAATTTGAGAGGAACAAGACGGACGTGTAGTCATTAAGTAGCTTTTGCAAAAGTTTGTTAGTTTATTAAAAGCCATGGAGTCGCACAGTTCGCTGCAATTATTGTGTAACCAAAAGCTTTAAAACACAATATTCACAATTAAGATCGGTAAAGATAGCTGCTATCAAGTAGTAGTTATCTTTTCTCCCACAAGTAACTGGCTTCTAGTAGCTAACTTTTCTCCTACTGAAGTAGCCAGCTAACTTTACCGATCCTCACAATTACACAAACAGCATTGGTCACAAGGAATGGATTGATGATGTTTTATCACAGGCACTTGTTTCTGTCAGTAATGAGATAAGTCATGACCAATATTACCTAATAATATATTATTAGGTAATATTGGTCATGACTTACCTCATTACTGACAGAAACAAGTGCCTGTGTGTTTTATGCCCAAATGCAAGATTCTTTCACGTATACCGAAGTAGTTAGTTCATGGAGTGTGGAGGAAGATATTAGATGCCAAGAGAAAACCACTGACCTTTGGCATGCAAACTGACAAACCGGCTTACACTAGTATCTTCGAACCTATGCGATGAATGACACTATGATTCGTAAATGTGCGCTTTAAACAACCCGGCAACCAAGCCTCCCCCTTGTCGGTAGGACATTATTAGTTTATTACCACGTGATAAAGCATGGTAGATCTACAGTTAATATCTTTATGCTCTGTTTACAATCTCTTCATTGAGTATTAAAACAAAAAATAATTAATAATTTCAAACATGACAGGCTTTATCGATTAACTAACGAGTATATATACTTATTCGTTTTAATACAGAGGTGTTTCAAGTTTTTTTCAGGCTGACAGGTACCTCCAGGTCCAAGGTTGTATTTCTTCTCGGACTTATCTGTAGCGAATTCCTTACGAAGTCGAGTGTTTTCCATGATTTCGACATCAATATCGGAGGGTGCATACTGCATTCCATCAAAGATCGAAGCCATGCTTGCTGTGCAGATGTCGCACTTGTTGAAACATACATGACCTAGTAAACTAGACCTAAAAGAAATGAACCGTTGGTATCGGGATATATGTAGTTAAAGGCTAAACAATCAGTACCAACGAAAACATATATATACACTTTACGGTTCCTATTTAAATGTGATTAAATATGATTCCACTTTATAAAACGCCGATAAATTATCTCGAATTACCCATGATAATATCTATGTTACCGGACTTTATGGAGGGTAAAAAGGGTCATAATTTTATGTATGTAGGTGACTTGAAACTTGTATTTAAAGGGTACCTGTAACCAAAAATTTTTTCATCACAATTGTTTTGTTAATTATTTAAATATAACAACATTGAAAACCGC
>JARBDR010000398.1:27500-187771 GCA_029721355.1 Tegillarca granosa | reverse complement strand
TTTCCAATGGTTTCTCCAATATACCTTGTAACATGAGCGATGTTGTATAGAAGTTAAATGGTACATTAGTGACAAGATATTGATCACCAGAGTTACTAAGTTTATCACCCATTAGGACAGTTTTGCCTGTACCAGCATTTCCTACCAACATTACTGGCCGCTTTTTTTCTATAAGCATATCAAGGAAGTATCTCAAACGTGTTGTCTCTGAAGTATGCACTAATGAAGCCTAGAAAAAAAATACAAGCATTTCATTTGAATCTTAAGTATTATTTTTAATTTTTTTATAAAGGTTGCTAAAATATACACAATACTCAGACTGTTGATTTATTTGAATCAAGTTTTATTTAAACAATATTCACATTTTGAGTCTCATTTGAAAGACTGTGTGTACAGACGGTGAAAAAAATAACTTCAACAGAACTTTTGTAATCTAATTCAGCTTTGGTTGAATTTGAATTGTAAACTACTAGTTGAAGACTGATGACATTTGAATTTAACATTTTGATAATTTGCATATTTATAACAAACGATTAATAGAATTTATAGATTAATTATTCTTTTTTAAGTGTCAAGAACTTGCCAGAGAACCACATTAAAGGATGCATTAATACTATCTTGTATGCCTTTTACTTGTATATAATTTTCTTTATCTATAACAGTGGATTTCATTGCAACATATTATATATAGATAAAAGTCACCATTCTGAATTTGAATGGCCATGCCAGATGCAATTTTTATTCAAGCTACATCAACCAAGGGTTTTCCTAACCAAATCTAGTTCACTTCTGCCAAGCTATTTCAGAGATTTTCAAATAAGCTGCTTTAACTAACAAATCATTCGTATAATAAAAAAATTTTGGTCATAAAAAAATTTCTCTGAAAAGCCTGCTGAATATATAAAATAACAATACACTGGCTTTAAATATTTCAAATTGAACAAAATCAGTTAATAAAATATATATTCTCTAATAACAGTTTTTTTTTTTTTTCTTTTTCTTCCTTTTTTCTTTTTATAGTAACATTGGCCATCTTAAATTTGGACAGCGATTCCAGACATAATATTTAATCATTATCTTTTTCATCAAATTTTAATCTACTTGACTGGTTTCAGATTAAGTTATCCCATGCAGAGATGCACTGGTGCTCATGCACCGGCATTCACACCATACAAAAAGCTCAAGTGGCTAATGCAATTTAAGCTAGATATGTAAATAGGTAAAGTTTTTACTTTTATATTACATGACAGGACTTATTTTTACCTGAAGTGGAACATCGGGGTCAAGCTCAAATTTCTGAACTTTTTTTGTCCAAGGTTCAAACTTTTTGGTCTCAGGATCAATGTAATAATCAAATATTGTCCCCTGAGTTGGAAACTTGACTGTCTTGAATTCTGTAATCCACCACTTTGTGAATTCTACTCTGTAATCAACTAGCTATAAAAATACAATGACATTACAGAAATAAAAAATGTTTCTTTTTGTCATTGAAAAATGAAATAATTGGACACTTTGTTCACTACATAATTCACAGGGCAAATAATTTTACTGTTCATATACAATGACTGATAAATATAACAAAACTAAAGTTGATTAATTATAGCCAGGGAAATGTTCAATTCTTTCAGTTTTCCATAACAATAAGAAAAATAAGTTCATTTCTTATATTATTAAAATTTATAAATAACAAATCATTGATATTTATACTTTTACAACTGTATATAGTCCAAAAATTAACACCTCTATGGCATATGGAATGAAAATGGTTGCATGTGTTGTCCATTAAAACATGAAGTTAAGAGCTAGTTCTAACAGAAAAGGTACACTGGTGTAACTAATCCTTGAAGTAAAGCAGACTTGAATTATAAAGCTGAGTGTATCAGAAGGCAAGAAAAGCCAAATGTAGAAAAAAAAATAGTTACCTGATCTTGAAAAGTGACACCTCCAAAAGCCCAAACACATGCAAATACAAAGTAAAGTTCATAAAGTTCTTTTGGACAATCAGGTGGAGTGTTTTCAGGTGTTAACAGACATTCTAACAGATAACACAACATTTGTATGTGACTGACTTCTGCTACAGGTGTAATCTTCTTGAATCGAGTTCTCATTGTATCCAAACACATTGGAATGTATTTGTCAAATAAAATCAGCAAATTTGCCCTTTCAGACTGAACTTCACGAGTATCTATCCAGCTTTGTACATATCTGAAACATTGAAGGAAATGACATGATGCTCGATCCTAATGTTTAATAAACACATGTGGAATATATTATTGATTACTACTATTAAAATGCTTGTTGTCATTCTCTAAAAAAAAAAAAACCATTTACATACATAATAGATTAGATTGTAAAATGTGTTATCACAGCTAGCACTTTTTTTTTATCAAACCTGAGCAATGAAGTTATGAAATAATTTGAAAACAGATGATAGAGCACTTGTATGGCACTGGATTAGTGTTGGAAAATCAGTAAAAAAATTGGATTCAATCCATTGTAATCCGCCAGTTATGATCACTGATTAATCGACTAAAATCAGTTTTACTTATACTCATGCTTCGTGGTATACATTACAGATATTAAATATGAAAAAGGCTGAAATCTTTATAAACTTTATTGCAAAGTTTACAAACAGCCTTTGTCATATTAAAATTTGCTTTTGTTGGCGGTTTATTCTGTTTTATTTCAAAAGGTTTTTAAACCTGGGTGGTAGAACAACTTTACACACAATCAATTGGCCATCTTGTATATCCTGGTAGGGATGCTTTGCAGAATTTTAACAATTTATTTTTGGTTATTTTGTCATTATCAATTATAATTTTTGGAATCTATCATTGAAATCGGCCAGCCCTTGTAGACCAACGACCAATTATTTGCTGTAATTGACCTATCACTAAGCTAGATGTTTAAAACATTACTGAAAGATGCTTGTGCGTATTGTTAATATAAAAAATACTTATGAGCTTACGGATTCCATCCCAAATCCTGTGGATTGATGAATAATATGCCAGCTCTGGACACAGTTGCTGGAGTGGCTGTCTTCAAATGGCTTATTTCAAACAGTAATCTCATTGAAGGTGTCAATGCAATTCTTTCATTACTAGCCAATGTCAATACTTTGTTATCATCCATAACTGTGTTTAATGATTCAATCCACATAGGATCAATGTCCCCATCTAATACAATCCACTTTGGTGCATCGCCTGTTAGATTAGCTAGATCTCTCATGATGACCGAAAATAAACCTTGAGATATTCAAATTAAAAGAAAAATGATTATATGCCAAGGCATGCAGCAATTGTAATAGTATATTATCAAATATATAGTATATTTGATTTCATTTGATTGCACATCTTCAATATAGAAAGAATACTACAACTCGAAATAAACAGAAATTAAAAATCTCATAAGAAAAACGTTATTAATCCAAATTTATCATACAATTTGTTCAATTAGAATTTGGTGTTATAAAGGAGTTTGGCATTATAGCAGAACTGACAGAGGCTTATAAAGAACAAGCATTCTGAGAGTATTGCAAAACAATACATAGTCCCCTACCGGTCGTATATTTCACTAATCCCAAAGTTTTAGGTAAAATGTACCTTATTATATAGTACAAAGATTTATAGTTATAAATTATACATGTTGTTCAAGATGGCAGATGGAAATGAAACATAAACTTGATCTGTAACTCATCATGGTAGAGTCACATCCATTAGTTCCATTTCTGGAAGCGTGTAGAAAAAAAGTGCGGAAAACTACAATTTCTGTGAATTTTCAAAGATCAAAGGGCCATAACTCTGGTAAAACAAGTTCCATTTCTGGAAGTGTGTAGAAAAAAAGTGCGGAAAACTAAAAATTCTGTGAATTTTCAATGATCAAAGGGCCATAACTCCAGTAAAAATTAGCAGATGGAAACGCAACGTGAACTTGATCTGTAACTCATCGTGGTAGACTCATACACCAAAAATCAGTGCATTATCTAAAAGCAATTAGAAAAAAGAGCAGAAAACTGAAATTTCAGTGAATTTTCAAAGTTCAAAGGGCCATAAATCATGTAAAAATTTGCAGACAAGAATGAAATGATAACTTGATCTGCAACTCATCATGGTAGAGTCACATACCAAACATAAGTTCCATTTCTGCAAGCGTTTAGAAAAAAAGGGTGGAAAACTAAAATTTCTGTGAATTTTCAAAGATCAAAGGGCCATAACTCCGGTAAAAATTAGCAGATGGAAATAAAACGTGAACTTGATCTGTAACTCATCATGGTTGACTCAAATACCAAAAATCAGATCATTATCTAAATACGTGTAGAAAAAAAATGCGTAAAACTAAAATTTCTTTGAATTTTCAAAGTTCAAAGGGTCATAACTCCGGTAAAAATTAGCAGATGGAAACGCAACGTGAACTTGATCTGTAACTCATCATGGTAAACTCATATACCAAAAATCAGTTCATTATCTAAAAGCGTGTAGGAAAAAAGTGCGGAAAACTAAAATTTCTGTGAATTTTCAAAGATCAAAGAGCCATAACTCCAGTAAAAATTAGCAGATGGAAAGGAAACGTGAACTTGATCTGTAACTCATCATGGTAAACTCATATACCAAAAATCAGTTCATTATCTAAAGCGTGTAGAAAAAAAATGTGGAAAACTAAAATTTCTTTGAATTTTCAAAGATCAAAGGGTCATAACTCCGGTAAAAATTAGCAGATGGAAACGAAACGTGAACTTGATCTGTAACTCATTATGGTAGACTCATATATCAAAAATCAGATCATTATCTTAAAGCATTTAGAAAAAAAGTGTGGAAAACTGAGGTGTGACAGACGGACGGACGGACAGAGTGCAAACCTATAGTCCCCTTCGACTTTCACCGGTAGGGGACTAAAAACATAATATAGGTTTTTGGGCTTCAAAATACTATGTTGACAAGGTATTGGGGGTATTATAAAGAATTTTTACTGTATGCAGGTTGGATTTTAGTAAATTAAAAACAAGCCTCCATAGTTAATATTTTGTTTCAACTGGTGATATGAAAAATGATACATTGTACTACATGTATATACTTTAAATTTAATCTAACATGCCTGTCAAGGTGCAGAAACAGTAAAAACTTTGATGAAAGAAGTATATGATGGCATCATCATGACTATCTTAGTAACAACACAATTCTTTGATTGTATAATGCACAATATTTTTTTTCAAAAAGGTATTTTTATTAAGCATCATCTCTTTCCAATTTCTGTATTTCTAAAATTAGACTTAGTCCACAGCATGGATCATTAAAACCTGTCAAGAAATTTTTTCACAATAAAAATAAAGTCAATAGCCAATAGCCATAAACTTTCAACAGAAATGTTTTACCATCTTTCCATTCTCTGGTTGCAGGATTTATTATTCCAAAGAGTTCATCATTAGTAACTGCTTTTGGATCCAAGTCAACAGCAATTGGTTTCTTTCCAATATTTTTGTATGTTCTGTGCAGTGTTCTCCATACTTTACTTTTTCCCACTCCAGCATTACCCAAATTGAAAACTGAATGTCTGACTTCAAACAACTCCATGAGTTGAACAACCTATAAGAATCAATTGGAAAAATCATATGAAAGATTCAAGTTTATAAATAGCCATATGGATTTAATTCATATGTATTTAGATATTATACAGGTATTTTCTTTGCAAAACATACTTATATACTGCTACTTTTCACAAACAATGCATTTAGTTTGTTTTATTTTTCATACTGGAAGAATTGTTCTTGTAAAAATGGTGAACAAGAAAGAAATGATGAACATTTAAACCAAACATATTTTACTAAAATAGAAGTTTTAAATTTGGACTAGATGAAAATACAAAAAAAAAAAAATAATAATAATAAAAATAAATAAATAAAAAAACTTTTCAAGTTAAATAAATTTCATTACATCTGGTAATAGAGATTAAGCAAAAGGCAGGCAAACTAACAAACTTTCTCATACTATGATCTGTCTAAGTGGGATTCCAACTTAACTGTGAGAGACATTGTGGTTCACAAGCACAACTGTAGACCACTCAACCAGCAAGGCTCTTGAATGGTTTGGTTAACAACAACAAAGAATAAATATACCTTGAGAACAAAACTGTCTTCTGGCTGAAGTTTTTGATCTAAAGTTGCCTGTCGAATCAATTTCTCAAAATTCATATCACGTTTACGTGGTACATTCAATGCAGGGAACAAATCACCAATCAATCCCATGAAAACAGGCATATCATCTGTGACAATCTTTGGAATATTGAAATCTCTGAGTGCTCTCATCAAAACCTGAAAAACAATGCAATAACACTTAAATAAAAGTGTGAAATTAAAAAGTCATATATGGAACTGTCAGGGAAGTGAAAATAGGACCAATCATTTAATGAATTATACTACCACATTTTGATAAAAAATGCCTTTTATTAGTAAATGATAGCAAGTTTCTTTCATTGATAACAATGATATTGTGCAGAATTCACAGGCTACGAATCAGATGATTATGCATTGATAATATTTATTATTTTTATTGTTAGCAAATTCAAAAACTAAATGTATCACAATTGGCAGGTGTTATCTGAAAAGGCACTTTATTTATGTCTAAATTACTTTTTTTTTTTAAATTTTAACCAGTTATTTTTAAAACCTTTTTAATCCTGTGCCAGGAATGCAACTGGACCCAGTTTCACAATCATTCCTTAACTAATATTTTCCTTAACTTAAATTTGACAAATTTTGGCAAATTTGTAAAGCACAAGAGATAAAAAATTAGAGAAATTTAGAATTCAGATAGAATAAGCTTGAGATGATCTTAAAAATGACATACCAAATTTCTGAATACTTTGACAATTAACAAAATAATTGGGTCAAAATTTTCCAAATTTAAGTTAGTTAAGGAGTGATGGTGAAACTTTGGCCTGTATCACAATTTTGAACTTAAAATTAGAATTAATCCAAACACTTTTTATCAAAAAACTTTGAAAATATCATTTGATGAAAAATTTCTGTAGATTGATAACAAATTTAAATATTATTTAACATTAATATCTACAATTTGTATACCAAAAACATGAATGCCCAAAAGAGTATGATTTAGTTTAGAATATAAAGCTTTTGCCATTAATTTAGTTTCATCTCTACAATACCTGATCTTCTGGCCTTTCTTTATCTCCTCTTTTCAGTGACCCTGCTACCACTAGCACAGACTTAATTGCTCTTAATCCCCAATCATAATGATCCTGAAAAAAAGGATTCATAACTGTTTTAAAAGTACTATTACTGGTACAGTGCTCTGGGATTCCAAAATCCCGTCTCCCGTACCAAGTGAATTTTGGTCACAGGAAAGTGATAAATATTGGCTTTCTTCTCTGTGGGAAAGTGAAATTTATTACAAAAAATATGTATATTATCCATTATCAAATGCAGTTTCTGTTTAACATTTCCCACTGGTAAACATTCCCGATGCAAAATCGTCAGTTGAAATAATAACTTTTTTAAATTTAAACCCTGTTCTTGAAATCTCCATTCTTTACCGGTAAAGGGAGATAACTCATATAGTATCTGTAGTTTCGTATTTGGCTTTAGTATTGAGTAACATTTTTTTTGGTCAGAACATCTGTTAAAAAAGGCATACTTGATACAACTTTTTAAATCCAATTATTAACTCTACAGATCTGCTCCATCAGACATTAATTTTCAGAAAATATTTAATATTTTCACTTGTCTGAATAGAATTAAGTATTTTCTAAAAGCAGCTTTAAAAAAGTCACCTGTTTGGATAGCAACTCTTTACAAAGTTTATATAATGTAATGAACTTTCTAGCTAACAAACGAGCTTCAAGGAAACCCTCTGCTACCAACATGATTTCACAAATCAGTTCAAAATCAGGTACAACCATAGCACAAGGTCTGCAAAAATATATATAAATAAATAAAATAAAATGAAAATGAGTCAATCTAACTGGGCCCAGTTTTACAATAATTTCTTAACTATATATAACGATTTTCTTGAATCTCAAATACAAAATCTTAATGGTTTTTTATTAATTTTAAAATATACAGGAAATAAATGTGTCATTTTGAAGATCCCCTCAAGCTTATAACATCTGCATTTAGTTTTGCAAAAAATATTCATTTATAGTTTTAACAGAAATAGCCAAATTTGGCTTAATTCTAGTTAAGGAATGATTGTAAAATTGGGCCTGGCTTAAAAACTTAATTGTCTAATGACATGTTTTTGTTTCAAACTTAGACTAGATAAACAACTATAAGCAAGAGAAAAATTTTACAGAAAATAAGTGAATGGAGTACAGCTATGTTGGGTGATTACAACATCATCTGTTGTTTGTGTTAAATGGTTTAGTACATTATTCCCCAATCATTTTAATTCTAGTCATATCAATATATGTGAACCTTCAATTTAAATTTATCTCTAAACACAAATATGAAGTTAACTATATGAATATCCTAATTAACATATATTGCATGACTCATACTGTCATGCTCAACATAAAGATCCATTATAATATCATTTCTACTTCCAAATAAAAAAACATTAAGAGCAAAAGAATTCTTAAATGAACACACATTTGTAAAGGATGCTGGTTTAATTTACTTTGTGATGTCTATGACTTCAAGGTTATTTCAGAAAAGTTTACTGGTATTAGAATTGTTTTTCACTTCACATTCAATTCAATAATTTTAAAATTTCAAAATGATAAACATATAACTACAAAAATAATTACCCAAATTATTAAAATCATGTCATCAAAACCTTAGCTGAGCTGGTGTGTTCAACAATACTTATATAATATGCCAAAATCAGACAGTCTAACATTCTTGTTCAATATATGATTAATTAACATTACCTAAAAAGAGCTTTCAAATTCTCTGGCAATTCAGTTCTTCCAGCATATCCTGGGTTCATTGTGATAAAAATTCCAACAGTGTGCTTTATCTTAATGGTGACACCCATAAAGTTGAACATGGCTCTCTTGTCACGTATAGCATCTTGTATACTCTTTACCTGGACTGCTATTACAGATAGTACTTCTACTGCTATCCTGTTGAACTCATCAAAACATCCCCAAGCACCAGACTGAGCTAAACCCATGTAAATGTTACCAACTGACTGAAATGTTAAATTAATTCAGAATAGAACATTCTACCATAACTGGTCATTCTTAAATCTTAAAACTATTATATATTTTAACACAACCATCATCCGAATTCTCTTCCTAGTTTAAGAAATGACTCTTATCAATGCAAGTAAGAATATCAATGGTCAGCCTGTGAGTAATTTCACACATTTAATGTTTATTACGCCTAGATAAAATCAGCTGGAAAAAATGGCAGCATCTACAGGGATAAACTATTATTGACACATTTACATTATGTCATTGGTTATTATCCCTGCAAGTATTGTAAATATTGTCAAATGAAAATTACAGAAAACACTTCGTCATATCATTTCTATGAAAACCTTTTCAAAATTATAGCATGTGTACAACATGTGTAAAACCAATCTCAACTTAAACAAAAACATTCTAGTTTGTTTTGCAAGGTCTTTAAATTAACCCATGTTAACCAAATGAAACCCGTCTTATTTAAATATGAAGTAAGTTATGGAATATTGTACATGTTGACATAAAAATGAATTAAATAGTAACCCTTCTTAAATAAAGTGTATATTTTTCTCCAAACTAAATTTGCAGGTATAAACTACATTACCTTGTAGTCCATTTGTTCAGAGCAATTGAAGACATACACCATAATACCTAATGCACGGCCTAAATCTTTAGTAGTCTCTGTTTTGCCTGTTCCTGCAGGTCCTGCAGGTGCTCCACTCATAATTAAGTGTAAAGACTGAGTCAATGTAATATAACATCTACAATATAAATGTAAAAAAATCTGATGTCCAAAAAGACAAATGAATTTATTCAGGGTGTACTAACATATCAGCAATAGTTATTTCAAGTCATTACTCGTGATTATGAATCTGTCTTAAAGGTTATATTTTAGTTAAAATTTTTTTTCTTTGCATGTAACTAAAGTTCTGTTCAAAATCTAGCATGTCATTTTACTGTTTAAAAAGTCTTTCACTACAATTCAGAGATTTTGATTCAAGCTTAATCTAGACAAAAAAGTCTGATAATTTCCAAGCAATATACAATTAGTGCAATTCTATTTGTTGTGGTTATACTTTTCTGGATTTTTCAGTATTTCAGGTTTGGTTAGCATTAATAAAGTTACACAGTCTCATAGTATTTGGTCAAATGTCTTATTCTGAAAGTTAATGATTGTGCATGTGGACTGCTCAATATTAAGAAATTAAAGCCCATTGCAGTGTTAAAGCTGAAGTTGTAAATGAATGTACTTGGGTTGATATTGAGGTGACACCTAGACAAGCAAGTTTACTCACAGATGAACAAATGCCACTGCCTCTGCAACCCCTCCTGATGTCAATAAATCAACAGCTATGGGACATGCATCTGCTGGTTATGTTTCCTCACTAACAATTTATGTTTCTTACCATTTTATGAATGACTTCTGTTGCTTTTAGTTTGTGGTAAGCAATGGAAGACATGTATCTTTCATTTGGAATTATAATGGGGTTTTAAAGCATTTTATACATGTTGGATTTACCAGAGTCAAGAGTGTTTAAACCTTTGAGAGAGAGAGAGAGAGAGAGAGAGAGAGAGAGAAAGAGAGAAAAGAACTTAGGCCTGTATGATTTAGCAAGCTGTCTATCTATACGCTTACAGTAAAAAACTGAATTATTTCTATATGGCATATCATTTTGTCAGCTAAACAAATATACAGTACAAAACAATGTTTACAATAATTGACACTTAAATGTAAGTCTTGGCAGACTTTATCCATGAAAAACCTTTTCGTAACATGGTTTTCTTAAATATACTTAACATTTTAATTTTCAAATCTTTCAAACTGTCATATACCAACTTCAAACATCAAGGTTTGAAAGTGTTATAAAACCAGGTGTTTTGTTAATGGCAAATTAACATAATTTTAGATGTTCTAGGAGCAACAACTGTATAAAAACTTTCAGATAAACAGAGCAAAGAACAATAATTATTCTATTTGATAGGAATTAAATATAGCACCATCAGCCTCAGAAATAGCATTCCTGTCTGAAATATAGTATTTATTAATTATGTCACAATATACAGATTTAGAATAAACAATTACCTGTCAGTAAGTGGTGTGATGACAAGACGAGGTGTATTCCCTAGATATTCATGAGAATATCTGAATTGTGCATCACATATATTAGCAAAACAATCCCCCTCTGCATCATCCCATCTATGTCGCAATTGTGACAACCAAGCAAATGCTAAAGCGTTATCTACTTTATTCAGGATCAACTTTGATACAACATCACGAGCATGTACATCAATAGTACAAATTGTCATAATTTTCTGTCTATCACCTTTGGTTAAATCTCCTAACAGCATAGTGATGAGAGCATTTAGCTGGGCAATCTGAAAAAAAAAAACGTAGGACCTTGATTCAAATTAATTAATATTTCATGAAAAATGCTTAAAATAATTTCTTACTTCTTATACTCATTTTATGTAATGCAACACTTAAAAATCCAGACAGAAAGCTTTTGTGAAATACAAAAATTATCAGTTTTTGCAATTTTTGCTTAACATGTCTAATAAAAATTGCAAAAAATGATAATCTACAGAAACATTAATCCTTATAAAGTAACTACAAAACAGAGATATATGAATGGTGTGCATCTCTTTTATCAAGATATTTATTAAGCACAAACCATAAGTAAGGATAACTATCAAACACAGCTTGTAGATGATTTCATTCTTAGATGAATAAATGATTCATAAATAATTCTGTTAATTGCAATGAGATTAAGGCCTTCATTACACAAAGTGCATTATGAATACCATATAAAGTTAAATAAGGATCATACTTGTTTTTTATTGTATTCTTTCAAGGCATTTTCATATCCCTCTTCAAGTCTAGCGAAAGCCATGTTGACTTCTGTAGTCCACCAAATTTGGGTTGCACAAAGAGCTACTTGAGCTGGATAGTCAAACAACCACTGCTCTCTAGGTTTCTCTTCATAACCAACAACCGCTTCAGTCATTTCATGTCTAACAGTTTTTATTTGGGATTCCAGAACATGATTTAACCATACTTCTACCTATAGGACATAAATTAAAAGGAATTGAACAATAATGTTAAAGATGAAGATGGACTGATCAGAGACAAATTATCCAAATACATGCAATAAAGTCTACTTTAAAAGAAATAAAAACAAGATTATATACTCTGATAATCTGTACTTTTTCATTCCTCAAAACCAAATTTTACAAATTTATCACCATGATCATTATACAGATAAATCTCCTTAAGTAAAACATGCATTTTGTTTGTTATTATTTATATAAACCTTAAATGGGACATAAAGTATGAAAATCTTATATCTATTCTTTACCTGGCCAGAAAGATCACACTGAGATTCTAGCTCTACATATTCACCATCTTTACTGTACATTCCAAGGCCAACTTTAGCATCTCTTCCTTGTTCATCTTGCTCAAATTTTAATGCAGCCATACTATCAAAGAGTTTTGTCAGGTGCCTGGAAACCTATTTAAATTTTAAAAGTAAAACACTAGCTGTAGTTGACAGTATTATAAAACAGTCCATACAGACCCATATTTCCATTTATTTTTAAAGTTCAATATGATCCGATTTTCCTTTCCTTCTCTAGATTGGATTTAACAATATGCGGAAAGCATCAAATACATGTACTGGGTTCTTTTTCAATGAAAAGAAAATAAAATTGATAAAAGTTTTATCAGTGAAATACATAAATATACATACCACTGACGGGTTGTTGCCATTGGACAAAATATCGAGTAAATCAGCTGACGATACAAAATAAAACCTAGGGAAGGCCAATCTTTTTGTGTCAAGATATTCAGCCAGAGCTTTTTCACAGAGAGTTAAACTTCCTTGTAAGCTATCAAGTCTTTCATACAACCTTGGTGCACTGGTAGCTTCTACAACATTCTTTGTTTTCTCAATTACAGACACAAGTTCCTGAAAAGATTGAAAATGTAAAAACTATATTATACATTGTTCATGGATTCATTATTTAAATAGCTGATTGCATAATGACATAAAAACATTTTCAGATATATTTTATCTTTTCACTTTGGCAAAATAATCACTTTCTAGTCAGACAGAATTGGCCATATTGCGTGATATAGATTTTATGTGTAACATACCTTGAATTCAGAATCAATTCCATCAAATCTATTTGAGTCTTCCGGAAGCTGCTGCCTGATATCTTCAGAACCAATAAAGATACTCTCCAAATGGGACCATGTTCTTTGTACTTCCATCCATATTTGTATAACTTGATCAGCAGTAGAGAGTTTTTTCTGCCATGTTGATACTTCAGTCAGGAAATGAGCAATATATTTTGAAGTAAGCATGGTTTGAAGTTGCACCTATAATAAAATTGTTAATGTTATATATTAATGAGAAGAAAATTAATTCCAAAGTATACATGCATAAAATAAACATATGACAGTAAATACAGAATTAGTAATTTGGTATTTGAAAGTTTATTTATGATTCCAAACACAGACTTTTCTTTAGCCAAGTCTTATTTAAAACAAATGTTTTTCAACAACTGAATAACAAGTAATGATGCACATTTTATTTCTTGTGTAGTAGCTAGAAAACCTATCTCAGAATGCTTACAAAAACTAAAATTAGGTGGAAATGTTTTCCCACATTCAACTAATATTAATCAAATTTTATTTAAGAAATTTGATAAAAATTTTCACATCAATCAAATCTTGCATTATGAACAAAAAAGATCCAATTTATTGCAACAATTGATAATATTGTACCTGATTGTCTTCAAGGATTTCTATTAACTCCTCACTTGTTTTCAACATTGTTATCTTAGTTCTTGGGTGTTTTTCATGTTCAAATTCCATAGAAGACCAAGTGACATCCAATTCTTTGAGCACTTTTTCCATACTCATTTCCTTAACAGCTTTGTCCACAATATTTCTGACTTCATCTTCAAATTCATGTAAGTTTAGTGACAATAAGTCTGCAAGTGTTGTGTTTTCATTCATTACAAACCTTACCTATTAAATGAAAAATAAAGTTATCAAACTGAAATGTAATTATACCATTTACTGAAATTATGTTTAAGAAAAGTGAAGTAAACGAGCATGATTACTATCATGGGCAATGGGCAAACTTTACTAGTGGAGTGGTTGTGTCCTGCATAAAAGTTATCCTTTATCAAGAGAAATATCTATCATTTTACCTTACAGTAAAAGAATGTATAAAATGGTATCAACTTCTAAGAGCTTTCTCTCTAAAGAAATTGGACAATGACCAAAGATTTTTAATTTTTGAGCTTGTGAAACTTTTCTACATTGTAAATAGGTTGTTAATAGCAATATCACTGTGATTAGCAATTACCTTTGTAGCAGCCATTAACTGTTGCCAATGTCTGTCTCGAATTGCTGGATTCTGAAGTTCAGCAACAGCTCTAATAGAAGTCAACATATTTTTAACAGTGTTTTCTAGCCCCAAGTAAGAATCCCATGCTCTTATCTCTTTATCCAATGAACGGATATCTTTTGCAAACTTTTTGCAGTCCATGTCCATTTGCTCTACATTAATTTTCTTAAAAGGCGTAGTTTTCCAGTCATCAATACTACTTCTAACTACAAAGATGTAGTCCCATAGATTCTTCAACAGCTTTATTTCTTTTCTACATTGTTTAAGTTGTTTAAAATCTGGGGTATTCACTTCAAACAAACCAGCAGATTCAAAAAGACTAGCCATTTCTGTCTCCATTGCTAAAATCTCTTCATGATACTAAAATTATATCAATAACACAGTCTGACAAATAAACCTACATGTAGGAAAGGCAATCAACTAAACACATTTTCATGTTTATGAAAAAACAGTTCACTGAACAGAAGATGAATCAGAAAGAAGAGCAGGAAATGTTTGAAAATATGAAAACAAATTAAAGTCATTCTACGGAACACTGAGACTTTTGAAGTGCAAACAATGGCAAACCAATCAAGTCAGAATATAAATCTTTGTTGAATCTTTAACAAATTTCTTGTAAAAACTTAAAATACTTACTAGTATAAATGAAGTTTTGAAATGATTCATAAACTACCAACACTAAATAATTGTGTGAAGTATTGGCCTTTTCTTATAATGGTTAGGTTACCATGCTTTTAAATCTATAGTATGATATCTTTTAAATGTGTTCAAAAAGTTTTTTTCTACACTTTTTTTCTAATCTCTTGTTTTTATTTTCAGTATAGGCAGCATTTTCAATTTGCTAATTATGTTTTTAGAAATTACCTCATTTATAAGATCATATGGAGTTTCACAATTATATCTAAATGGAGGAATACTACGAAAAGTTTCTCTGAATTTGTGTTGATTGACATCAAATGTTGCACTCTTTTTCCTGATGTTAGACACCTCAATGGCCTGCAGTGGAGCTACATGTTGCTTACAGGTTATACTCAACTTCTTTGTATTATTCCACTGTTCTGGCAATTCCTGGAAAAATACATAATCATTCATCAATCATTTATGAAGTGTATATCAAAGCAATTTTATCTCTTTATAATAAATAAATAAAAAATACAAACTATATCTCCTTTTAGCAAATTATTTAATGGCAAAAACACTATGGAGTCATTTAGAACAATTCTTTCAGTTAAAGCAAAATCTCTCAAAAAGATGAGGATAGTGAAATAAAACAAATTACCAATAAGTCTCTAACTAACTTAATTAGACTATAATAATGTAATGTTATCTTTTTCAACCAAGTTACTTTCAAATCTTATGAGACGTAACAAGAAATAGCGAGGATGCAAAATATTAAAGGGCCATTAATATGTTAAAAAGAGATTACCAATGTGCAAATTATCACTTAATGTTGATTAACTTCCACAAGGTTTTATGAAAATCCAGCATGCAATTCAAGAAAATCACTCTGGACAAAACTTGAAAGAACAGCATTACTATATCCCCCCTCCCCCACCCCCATTTTGGCATGGGGATACAAAATCTGAAGCTATAAAATACCTGCAGTTGTTGATGAACTTCTTCAGACATTTCTTGTTCATATGTTTTCAGTAATTCAATAGTCTGCTTTAGAGGTTCAAACATTTCATCAGTGGCTGCCTGGCGTTCTTTGACAGCAAACAAGAATCCCATACAATCAACCAGACCTTGATAGTCTCCTTCTTCTACTGTTTTTGACAAACCACCATCTGTAACCTTGATAAACTCTTCCAGCTCCTTCAAACTGTAAAATTATTACATGAAATATATCAATGATTGAGCAATATTATTTATTTCTGTTAATGTATGTTTCATTTTTGACACATATTGTATGTTCCATCTCTTATTTCAAATCTATGTCAAGTATTATGACAGACAAAATTGTGAAAAACCAAACTTTTGGGGTAAATGGAGCAAGGGCTCCAACCCAATTGAAGACTGTTTATGCAAGCCTTTAAAGCTGCATTAAGTTTTCCAAAGAAAAAATTAAAACGGCACTAATCTAACTAATGATGTTCCTAATGAACAATGTTACATTTGGTTCAACGATAAAAGCTCGAATAAATGCAGAAATCACAATATTTACCCAGCGAGATGCAGCATTTAGGATCTAATATTAGAACATGGTTACGTCATCAAAAACCCGGGTAATTTAAACACAACTTTCAAAACGGTGAAATACGATAAATTAAACACAGAACTTCGTTGAATTTGTCATTTGTGACTTAGTAAGGGATACAAAACACCATTTCAAATACATCCGGATATAAATGAAGGACAATTAATGTAATCTGTTATGTTTCACTTTCGGTTCTAGGGTTTTTCCGTACATCCGACATGATCCGTGCGCATGCTCCAAGCTCATAATTACCATCGTAAAACTCTGACCAACCGGTCAGAGGATTCCGTTTATTTACAGCTAAAAGAAATGAAATTTTAGAAAACGAATGTCACGGACCGTGGTTAGAAGATATCTATTTTTAAAAAAATATATTTTTAGAAAATCAAAAAAAATTCAGAAAATTGATAACCTTAATGCAGCTTTAAGCTGTTAGGAAATTGTAACCTTACTATAATATGCAAAGTAAAAACTAGATATGTTTCTTTGAAACAGAAAGAACAATATTTAATAAAGGAAAACAATAAAATGCATTAAAATCAGTCTGTTTAGTAATTCATTTATGTAACTTTAGTAGGACCCAGTTTTGAGAAGTACTCAATTTTGAGAGGTATTTTGGATTTCCCTTGGACCTCTCAAAATCAAATCCTGACTGTAGTTGACAAAGTTATGCTCCAGACAAGAAATCCTCTATAAAAGTCAATCAAATGGGAATAATTCAACAAGAGTAATGGGACAAAACATGAGCAATATTGTCGCAAAGCACACTATGCAAAACTTTTGAAAATATGAGCAATATTGTCGCAAAGCACACTATGCAAAACTTTTGAAAACAAATCCAAATGAAGGACATTTTTTCCAAATGAAGGACAGTTTTTCCTTCAAATCCACAGCACTCATTGCTCACATTTCTTGTAAAAATCAATCAAAGGGAAATAATTCAAAAACGGAACAAGATAGAGTTGTTGTTCTTGTGCACTGCACTTTGAGTCATTGCCAGAAACATGTACACCAAGTTTAGAGTCATTTGAACATACGTACTACACCAAAGTTATGCTCCAGACAAGAAATGCTCTATAAAAATTAATCAAAGGGAAATAATTCAAAAACAGAAAAAGATAGAGTTGCAGTTCTTGTGCACTGCACTTCGAGTCATTGCCAGAAACATGCACACCAAGTTTGGAGTCATTGATCGTACAACACCAATGTTATACTCCGGACAAGGACATCTGGACGCCGCCAAAGCTGACGCCAATGCCGACGAAAGTAATCCCTATATGTCGCCTAATCAGGCGACACAAAAATGATACCTGTTTGTAACATGGTCAATTAGGTGTTGTTTAAACATAAAACTCCAACGTTTTATTGTATTAAGCAAAGCTTGTTTGAAAGGTTTTGAATTAACTTTAAACCAAGTGTCAAACACCATGGTGGCCTTAATCTGTTCTGCTTCTTCATAGACAGTCTCATAGGTGTCAATCTGAAATAAAAGAGTATTATACACATTTCTGACAAGAAAACACTGATTAATTTTGGAGCAAGTTAAAATTTTTGTTGAAATACATACTAAGTGTGATGAGTAAAACTTACACTTTTAAAGAAGAAAACTTTTATGTAAGATGCTATGTTTTAAAGCCAGTAAAAGTGTACAACTGCAAACAAAGTTATAATTTCAATAGCCTCAGGTGATCTAAAGTTTAACAGTCTAATATAAAATGGCAAATAACAACTTTTTCAAGCAAATTTCAATTTTAAATTACCTGTTCTTTAAACTGTTCTAGGGTTGGGGGACACTCTGGTATTCCTTCCTCAGCATTTGCTTCTATTTCTTCTGGTGTTAAGACATGATTGTACAATAAAAACTGCTTCATAAATTCATTCCTGTCATCTACCCATAAATAAGAATAAGTATCAAAGGAATTTCTGTATTCATTAGCTTTGTTCATAATGTTCTGAACTCTATCCATTAATTCTTGTCTCATCTCTGACAACTCTTCCATATCCTCTACATCATTCTGGTAACCTTCATATTCATCATAAGAGGCTAATCTTGGTATAAGGGATGCCTGTTTGTATATGTCTCCTATTAAACCATCAACCAAATCAAAGAATCCTTCATTAGCTCCGTAGTCAAGAGAAGGAGAAAATACTAAATCTGGTACTTTAAGCTCTAGCTGTGCAACAAATAAGGCTCCTGCATTACCCTTTGCCTCAGCATCTGTATTGTCCAGTAGGAAGTTCAAACTGCAAAGAACTGTATTAAAGAAGCCTTCTAGGATCATCTCATCAATATATTCTACATATGCCATCCACATGCTTGTACTGCTGTCACCTTTGTAATACTCTAGATTTTGCTATAAGAGAATATGAATCAATATGTAAATTTATCAAAAATTAAAGCATTTTAGTTGAGTTAGTGAAGTTAGTTGACAAATGTCAAATATATTTGAAATAGATCAATTTTAACAAATAAAAACAATTACAATGTAAACAAGTCTGGAAGAAATGTTAGACTGATTATACTCTTTTAAGCTTGTAAGAATTTTTTTGGAAAGTTTTGAAAGTTTTATTCCAATTCTTTTAAATATAAAGTCTTATTTATCAAAATAATAAGAATTAAAAAAAAAGAATAACTATCTAAATTTATAACTAAAATTCACCAGGGATATGAAAGTAGTACAAGAGAAATAGCCAAGTCGATATCTGCCTAAAATATTAACTGTTACACATATGCAAGTAAATTCGCAATATTAGCATGAATATAAAATACACATGTTTAAAATCATATAAAACTTAATTATTTTAAATAAACCATTAAAAGCTGAATATTAGTAAAACTTAACCTGCAGAAGGGTATGTATCTTTTCACCAACTAATTTGATCTCATTATATCTTTTCTCTAATCTTTCTTTTTTATCATCAAGATTAAGGAGTGTGTCATGTTTGTCCTCTTTCCGTTCAAATAATGGTGCTTTATTCCATGTAGCCATTAGCTTCTGTATTTCTTCAACATTATTTTTAGCTTTCTGTACATTACTCTCCAACTCTATAACACCATCTCTGATTTTCTGAATGTAATCCCAGACTCCTAAGTTCAAAGACACATTAAGATATTACAATTATACAAGCTTAGCTTTTTTAAATAAAAATGCTAGTAGTCCTTACCAAACCATCTGTAACACCTAAATTATAGTCAATTGCTGATGAAAACTCTTGTGTTACCATTTATCAGAAAACAATAATGCAGCAAATACAATTGTACAAAGTGTACTAAAGATTTTACATAATTTAGTGTATAATACTACATGGTATAAGAATGTACTATAAAGGTAGTGAGACATTACTACTGTCTCATCTATGGGGAAAAAATTAGAGCAATAGCTTTACAAATGGGTGATTCTGGATTAATTACCCTGGTCTGAGAAAATTTTATAAATACATATAAACATGACAAATGGCACCCACAACAAACCCCTATCTGCCTCCAAGTAAGTACTCCAACAATGTGCTTCTGTAAGAAAAAGTCTATAAAAATTTGATAAAATATATAAGTACTGTAAATAGGAAATATGTTTTCAAGAGACTAAGATTAAATGAGGGGGATGTTATGTAGTCTATGTAGCTGCATGGTATGGTCACTATAGTATGTTCTATGTAAAGGATAACAGACATTACTAATTGTCTCATATATGGATAACCTTTGAGGTGAAACGGTAGAACACTAGCTTTACAAATTGATTCAATTTAAAGTGTCAAGGAAAGGGAATTTTTCACCTTTAAAATATACCTTTTTTACATAAGCATGCTTTTTAACTTGTTTATTTTGGGCCCTAATATTGAAATGGTGCAGAGACAAGAAAGACAATTGTACAACACCTGTGTTGACAGTTCCAAATTTTATAATTTAACCTTGAACAAAAACTTAAACTTTGTAGCAGTTTTTTAGTGAAATGAAAAAAAAAGATTACCTTCAATCAACTCATCACTTTTTTAAAATGAAAATTGAAAACAATTACAAAGAATTCCAAAACAAAAACCACTTTTTAACAAACTTTTCACCTATATATATTATTACAATTCTTTTTTTTTTTTTTTTTTGAGATAAAAAAAGGATAAGAATATTTACATTTGTATTAACCTATGTAAAGTTTGAAAGCCTTCGACTGAAAAATGTTGTTTCATATTGTTATTTATCAAAAAAGAAAAAAAATTAAATAATGAAATGTATATATTCCACCTGCAATCTTACAAATTATCAAACATTTTTTCAATGTGTATTAGAACTTTCAGAAAATATACAAATAGAAATCTTGGTAAAAGGTAAATATGCATGTAAAAGTTTAAATAAGTATACCTTCACTATTCCAGTTTAAGGACGTCTCTGCTTGTTCCAATTCCTGATCAATGTCATTCAACTGTCCCTCAATCAATGGAAATTCTACAGCCAAAACATTATTACGCACTTTGTTGTATAAGTGTACTGTTAAGTTTAAATTGGTAACATATTGCCAAAGTGTATCATTTTTTGCAAAGACAGCACTAGCACTTGCTGGGATTTCTTCTTGTGCTCTCATCTCTAGATATTTAACTTCTCGTAAAACAGCTGTTAGTTCTTTGTCAAAGTTAACAGATAACAAACTAGTGTGTTTATTTCTGATTAACAATGGCTGGTTAAGATTGAAAGAACAAGCTTGATCTACTCCTATTGTCCATTCACTGTAAACTTGATTGTCCCAACTTTAAATAAAATGAAAGTGGAGGGCATTAAACCAGTAATAACAGTTTAAAGCATTAAATGTTTTTATCATGATAATATTATGAAATTTTATGAATAAAAGTACTGAATTCACATAAGGAAACGTTCAGTAAAACAAAAACTGAAAATAGAAAATTGTGGTTTAAGGTAGTTCAATCCCAGCACATGAGGCAAAAAAATTTTTCAGAAATAAGATTTTCTGAAAATGTGATCACACATTCCTTGGAATGTGCTTTGTTGAAGTAAATAAACAAGAGGCCCATAGGCCTTAATGCTCACCTGAGGAAATGTTCAAAAACTTGCAAAGAACTTAATTACAAAAACTTTACAAAATATCTCAAGTTTGGAAATCTGGCAATAATTAATCAGAAATATCTAGTAACATTTCATTTATAAATAGCTTATATGCATAATTTGAATAGTAAAATGAATAATTTCCAAATAATGGTTTTGATCTTTGAACATATGAACTTGAACCTTATATCAAAATGGTCATAATATCAATATGTACATTATTCTAATAAACATGCTTGTACAAAAAGTTAATGGTTTTCAAGATAATTTACAATTTCAGTCTTCTTCTGCAGCTATGACCTTGACCTTTGAACATATGACCTTGAACCATATATCAAAATGAATGTCATATCAATACTTACAATATTCTCAATATATGCCTATAAAAAAAGTTCTTAGTTTTCAAGATAATTAACAATTTCAGTCTTCTTCTACAGATATAACCCTGAACTTTTAACATACACCACTGACCTATATATCAAACGATTGTCATATCAATACCTACAATATTCTAATATACATGCCTATACAAAAAGATAACAGTTTTCAAGATAATTAACAATTTCAGTACACTTATGCAGCTATGACCTTGACATTTGAACATATAACCTTGAACCATATATCAAAATGCTCATCATATTAATACTTACAATATTCTAATATACATGCCTATACAAAAAGTTAAGTTTTCAAGATAATTTACAATTTCAGTACACGTATGCAGCTATGACCCTCACCTTTCAACATATGATCTTGAACCATATATCAAAATGATTGTCATATCAATACCTAAAATATTCTAATATACATATCATATAGTTGTGAAACTTGGTACCTTTTTAAATTTTGTCATGGGGAACATTTTAACAATGTTTGAATTCATTTATCTCTTTTATTTGCAAGAAAATTACCTAAAACTGCATAAATCACAAATTAGGTCATGAACTTGATTTGTGACCTTGACCCTACTTTAAAGGTCATTTCAAGAAAAAGTCAAAACTGAAAACCCCATGTCATTTTCTGTTCAAATAATCAAGTTATAACAATTTGAAGCCATTTCATGAAATTTTTAAAATTAAACGCAAAAACGCGTTACCCATTTTTCAACCAAATTTCAGGAAATGAACAAACTATAGGCTTAAGACCCTAGAGAAGCCAAATATTACATCAGTTTTTTTCTCCCATCATCGGTTTCAGAGAAGAAGATTTTTCTAAGATTTTTGGACCCCTAGATCACCTTGACCTAGTTTTGGTAGCCATGGCAATGCTATGAACAAATCTGAATTGCACCGGCCCATATATACTTCTGACCAATTATCACTGAAATCTGTCCAGCAGTTTTAGAGAAGTCGAATATAGGTGTTAACGACGCACGCACATACACACACCACACCATGCCACAAGCTCACATGACCTTTTGGCTCAGTACTTTCGTTTTCAGTACTGTCACCTTTTATAATTTACAGTAGCCGATTTCAATCTATATGAAAATGGTTGCATCAAAAATAACGCAACAGCAAAACCAAGTTGTGCCTTTCAAAAAAAACTGCGTCAAAACGCACTCTGGAGAAAACACTGCGGTCAATTACTTTCTTTTCTAGAATGCAAAATCACTAGAGTGTGACATCATTATTATCTCCTTTTCTATTTCAACCAATCAGATGTGACTCCCAAAAGGCACAACTAAATGTTATAGGAAACAAGTTTATACAATTTCATCACGTTCCACCAAACGGATTTTGAGCTATGCTGTTTACAAAAGTGTGGCGGAAAAATACAGAATAATAATAATAATAATAACAATTATAATAAAGGGCAAATCAATAAATCAACCCAACTATGTTGGCTGTGACTTAATAAAAGCAAATTTTATGAAATTAATCAATATTTCAATAATGTTAAAAGGCTGAAACATTCACTGTGTTATTAATAAACAATAGGTAAAGATATAAGAGCAAATTCACATATTCCTGTTTGAATGCAAATCTTGTACATAAATAATTATATAAATGATACATACTTGCTAAGAAGTTGTAACATTTCCTCATACTTCTTGAATACAAGTTTAGCTTCTTCTCCTTTCATGCAGCTGAAAAAGAATCTACTAATAAGCATTACTAAATCAAAAAACAAATAAATAAATAAATAAAATAAAATAAGTTTTAAACCAGAGGCTCAGAAGGCTGAGCCTGCCTTCTGAGCCTGTATCGCTCACCTGGGCCAGGTAATCTTAGAAGAAGATGTTTAAATAATTCCTGTAAAGTTTGGTTTAATTTAAACCAGTAGCTTCAGAGATAGTCAAAATATGCTTATCCCATAGGGTCCAATGTTAAACAATATCCTATGCTGGTGTCCAAGTTTTTTGGCAAATTCAAAAAAACTTTTCGGCAATCTATGGAAAGGACCATCCATACATCATTCCTGCTAAGTTTGATTCAATTTGCTTCAGTACCTTCAGAGGAGATGGCCAATATATGCTTTTCCCATACGGTCCAATGTTAAAATATGTCCTGCGCTGGCAGCCATGTTTTTAGTGGATCCGGGAAATTTCGGCAATCTTAGTAAAGAACCATCCATACATCATTCCTGTAAAGTTTGACTGAATTGGCTTCAGTAGTTTCAGGGGAGATAGCCAATATATGCTTTTTCCCAAAGGGTCCAATGTTAAACTATGACCTGTGCTGGCAGCCATGTTTTTTGGTGGATGCGGGAAATTTCGGCAATCTTAGTAAAGGACCATCCATACATCATTCCTGCAAAGTTTGATTCAATTGGCTTTAGTAGTTGCAGAGGAGATAGCCAATATATGCTTTTTCCCATAGGGTCCAATGTTAATCTATGTTCTGCGTGGCAGCCATGTTTTTTGGTGGATGCGGGAAATTTCGGCAACTTAGTAAAGGACCATCCATACATCATTCCTGTAAAGTTTGCTTCAAATTGGTCCAGTGGTTTCAGAGGAGATAGTCAAAATGTGAAAAGTTTGCGGACGGTGACGTACAACAGACGACGGACGACGACAGACGCCAAGTGATAGCAAAAGCTCACCATTGCCTTTGGCCAGGTGAGCTAAAAATTGTAACTTAAAATCTGAAACTAGTTAATGAAAACATACTTGGCATTAGCCAATCCAACCAAGAACAAAATACAACACAAGTATGTTACAGAAGGGACCTACAAAGAAAGAAGAAAGATCTAAAACATACTGGGAAAAATAATTTTAAAAATTCTCAACTTTGGACAAGCAGTGAAATATATTGCAAAAAGTTTGATTATAGTACTATTAAAGTGCCTTAAACAATTTATTTCCATTTATTTTACACAGTGGTCCATAAGTACACTCTAACCCCCCTCCCCCTCTCTTTCTCACACACACACACACACACACACACACACACACACACACACACACACACACACACACAGAGATTGTATTTACATAAATTCTGATTGTGAATTGACCATATGATATCAAAATGAAGTGTTGCAAGATATCCAAATGCTACATATCATGTTTTAAAAATTTTTTTCATAATGCTACAACCTAGAACAATTTAAAATGGTTTGATAAAACAAAATATTGTAAAGTAATGGCACCTACTGAAGGTTATTATCTTTTGTTGTTGAATTGCATACCTATGATCAATTGCCCTGAAACTACTCATTGGTATGGCTATTCTATCTAAAAGCTCCTTTGCCCACTTCAAACTTCCTGAAACTTTTGGCATGTTTTTGTGTAATAAAATCTTGCCTGTCTGCTTTTTATGTAGCATTTGCTCATCATAAATCAACTTGGCCATGTCCAATTCAGTGTTCATTAATTGTACTATTTTTGGATATTTTTCATCAAAGTCTTTTCTTATTACTTCTCTGTCAACTAAGGTGCCCATGATATCTATCAACTTTAAAACAGAATTATAACCAGAATCATCAAGAGATTTATTTTTTAATTAAAATTTGACACAAAAAGGTATTTGTTTAATTTTAATTAGGCCTCCAGAAACAAATAGTTAGAATATTGATTTTGAAAATTCAAAATTGCTCTGGAATATGTGCATATATAAATGTACGAAGGGACATGTGCATATATACATGTATGTAGAGTACCATAAAAACTAAAATAGCCTATAATTTTACAGTAGGCTCAAACCACAAAATATATCTCCAAATATGTATATTTTGTGGTATGAGCCTTCTGCCATTCATTTATTTTCAACTGTGTGACCTACGTTTTTATCTATCAAACTTTTCGGCCCCTAGTGTCACCGATGAAGAATATTTTTCTGAAATGTGCACATCTGGCACATAAAAAGAAAGAAAAAAAAAATCCAACAATGTTTTTACTGCTTAGAAATTGTCATTTCTGGAGGCCAAATTATCACCTCAAACTTACATAGTTATTTATTAATGACTAAATGATTAATTACATAAATACACTATTCAATAAATTCTGCATAAAGTTTAAGATTTAAAAATAAATCGGTTCATTTCAAACAGTTTAAAAATGTTTTTAAAGACACAAGAAACAATATTCAGTTTTAAACTTTAAGCAGATTCTCAAAATATAAATACAAAATGCAAAAAATTGTATCAAAGAGTCAAATTCACAAACAACTCAACATAAGATTTTATGAGCTTTAAAACTGACTGGTTGTATTTAGTGCTGTTTAAATCAATACATACTTTAAAGACAGAATCCACTCCTGAACAGTCATCAAAAGCCTGACAAATAATTGTAGCGAGACGTCTATCAAAATCTCCAATTTTTATTGTGAAGTTATTGTAATCATTCAGGAACTCCTGAAAATTTAAAATAACAAAAAAAGTCATCTCTACTTCATAAATTCATCTTTATTTAAAAATCAAGCAAAGAATTAGAAAATAGAAATGGCATACCTGTACAATTGATTTACAAAAGACATTTTGCATGCAATATTTCACTTTTTATATGGAAAATAATTCAGCTCTCAATGTGTTTAGTTTAAAGATGTGATTGTATTGCAATGCATGCAGAAACCACCGAAACTAAAGAATGTATGTTAACAAAAGGAGACAAAATAACTATATTTTACAACAATGTAAAATAAAACGATCATCTTACATCACTGTTTGGATCAAGACAGTCATAAGTTCTTTCAGTGAAGATTTTATACTCTTCATTGAATTCTTCAAACATTTGTAGAACCTGTGCACTAAGAACTTTTCCTTTAATACCACCAAATTCAATCTTTTCAAGTTTTAAGAACTCTAAAGCTGTTTCCATTAATTCCTAAAATTAAAAATAAGTAAATAAAAATAAAATAAAATAAAATAATAAGAGGCCCAAGATGGCCCTAATTTGCTCACCTGAGGTTAAATGTAACTGGTACGTCTTGATAATACCTGGTAAGTCATAACATTTTGCCTCAAAAGAAGTGGTTTCAGAGAACATTATTTTTATTGTTTTGGTTTTTAGCTATGTAGGTCACTGTGACCTACTTTCGGTAGCCATTGCAACCAGAAATGCAAATTTGAATGGCAATGGTCTATAGATGCTATTGACTAATAGTGTCAGAGAAGTATTTTAATGGATGGATGGATGGCAGAGTGGCTATCCATAACAAAAGCTCACATGAGCAATATTCAGATCCGGATTTAAGACTACAGATTTGACAGATTAATTAAAATATTTAAAAACAAATTGTAAAAGTCAACTGCAAATTATTTTTTAAAAAATTGTTTAATTAGTTTAAATTATGTCACATAACGGTGATTTTGTAAAACAAAAAAATATATTCCATGTTTTTAGCTGTATCTACATATCAGTATCACATGTATTTCAAAAATAATAATTACACTAAAAAATAAAAATTCATAAAATCTCTTCCATGCACCATTGTAACTCATAGAATTCAGAAATTAAAAAAAAAAAAAGAAAAAAAAAAAAAAAAAAAAAAAAAAGTGGCTTCATTGGGATTTGAACCCTCGACCCTTGGGTTGCTAGAATTGAAAATGAAAAAGGTCGAAAAAAGCAACTTACAGAATTTCATGAAAATTGTCAAACATATGTTTTTCACATAAGAAAATGATGTTTGGAAAAAGAATTCACTTAAATTTATTCATTATTGTAATTTTGGTAAAAAAGTACTATTTACAGTGTATAAAAAATAAACACAAAAACTCGTAACCTAATTTTTCACAAAAATTATTGAAATTCACAAACTTGGAATATAAGATGCCTTAGATGCCAAACATCACATCAGATTTTATCTCAGTGAAGTGGTTTTGGAGAAGAAGATTTTTTTAGGTTTTCAATTATGTAGGTCAATGTAGGCAACCAAAAGCACAAATCTGAAAGGCAATGCTCTATAGATGCTTTTGACCAAGTTTGAACAAAATGTGACCAGAAGATTCTGAGAAGAAGTCATTTGAAGCAATTGTTGACAGACAGATGACGGAGGGTCTGCCTCTATTGATACCAATAGCTTACATGAGCACTTTGTGCTCCTGTGAGCTAAAAACAGTACATGTACTAATTTTGCCATTAATATTACTTGTTAAGATTGCATGGTTATTAAGTTGTTCCAAAAAATTATAACTTCAATTCAAAAAAATTCTGATTTTTGGCAAATACTTATCTACTTCCATGTACAAAAAACTATACATGCTTGCAAATAGTCACTTTTAACATCAAATCCAAGCCATTTATCAATGTATCAGACTCAATAGGTGACCAGGTCATTCAAAACTGCAAGCATAAAGCTTAACAGTATACTGGGAAAGACCCCAATTACAGTCCAGGTTTGGTAAATTCATTTCATCTCTTCCTATACATACACTGTTTCAACTAGGGCAAGACCTGGTAGTTTTTATTCAAAGTAGCTTAACCCCAAAAAGCAAAGGAAGAATTAAGTGAACTTGACTTGAAAATTGGCTAGGTAGTTAAATTGATACAGCCTCCCACTAGTATTCGAAATTTAATGTTTTCAACAATGAATTTTCCCTTTCCTGTTGCATCAATTTTGATAAAAAAGTATGTCTATTGGTCAACCCTACTGTATTAAATGGTGAACATGAACATTAATTAAACCCTCTGACAAGACAATAAAATTGTCCAATGTTTTATATCCTTGATTGTAATTACTATTGCCAATTTTTTTAAACTACAAATGGCTGTCTTTCATTTTATATAAAATATTCTTCCAGAGTTCATGGTCACTAAGATTTTGTATATATACCTAAACACTATGATCTGTTTGTCACACATTTTGTTTTGTTTGTGTATTTTTTGATTATGTAAACTCTATGAATGTTATCTCTACAGTCACCTTTACAGTATCAACCCTCTCCATAAATTTGTCAAAACGAGCAAACACCAATTTCGGAGCAAATTCCCACTCTCTTGGCTCTCTGTCTTTGAAATAATTCTTCAAACTGGACTTATGATCTTCATATGTTTCTTTAAAGGCATGCAGTACATCAACTGTCTTACAAACTTTGTCAATAGTTTCTTCAACCTCTCCTTTGAAAATTTCTGAAGGATCCAGAAAGTTCCGTGCCTATGAAATATCATTACATCAGTTAGTTAAAAGTACATGCGACTGTCAAAATAAGTTAATTATAAACATCAGTAAATTTTTTTAACAAGATAAAAATTTCTTAGTTAATTGCATTATGATTACTTCTGATAATACATGATTATTGCTTTTAATCAAATACAGAAATATTGAACAAAACAGAATAGTTTACCTGGTTGATGATCATGTTGCATATTTCCTGTAAAATTACAACAATTCTGGCTGGTGTATTGTAATACTGAGAGTTTGACCAAACCAAACAAACACAATGCATCATAGGTCCAAGTAATGGAATACTCTCATCAAATTCAGCCTGTTCATAATCTTCAAAGTGATGGCGAAGAGGTTTTAAGAATAGATTAATATCATAAGCTTCATCCAGTGCTGAAATTATTCAAACAAACTTAGCTTTTAGACATAATTAGACAAAAATAAACAAAACTCTCTTAAGCAATGCCATAGATATTGTGAATCACACCACTAATAAGTTTATAGGTGTGAATCAAATTAGGTTTGGCATTGATTAAACCCCCAAAAACACAAAAAACAAACAAATAAAACAAAAAACAAGAAAGAGAAAATCCTGTAATTGACTAAAATTTATATCTGTAGCAGTTTAGTAGGAAGACTCTTCTAAACATAAAAAGATTGTCATTAGATAGCAGTTAGTCTGACCTTTTCTGTAAAAAATTGATTGTTGAAATTTTAATCTGATACATCAATTTATTTACTTTTTCTTTCAAATAAAACAATGATTAAACTTACCAGAAACAACATCTTGAAAAACTTCTCTAAATGCTGGGAAGTAACTACTCTTTGTTGTCTGCAAAAGTTCTGCCATTTTCTTTACTTTTGAATTACAGAGCTAGAAAATAAAAAGAAAGCAAAATAAAATGAACTAAAACATAATTATCATAAAAAGACTATTCACATCTATTGGGGCTTTTATAGCAGTTTCTGCTTCTTTTCTGGTTTTGGCTTTTAATACTGATACCATTACTACATGGTCTAGCACTGCTGACTTACACATATTTAAGGTTTAGATAAAACTTTAATGGAGTCTGTTTCAAGTTCCAAACTTATAATTTGCTGAAATTATTGTTCATAAGAAAAATGGTTGTAAAGTTTGGCTTCCACTGACCATTTAAAGAATGATATAACACATTTTGACACGAAGTATAAATTCATTTTTACTGGTAATTATAAGTACAGATTATTCAAAAAATGAAAATAAATATTGATTTCTAAAAGCAAGTCTTCTTTGTTAAGTGTTAATTATAATTCCAACCTGTTCATAAATACATTCAAGATTTGAACATTTATTTTTCCAAAAGTCTATTTCCACAAATGGAGTTGGGTCAAGTCCTTCTAATAATGGTTGAGCAGAGTCTCTTTTGAGGACATCTCTTATTTGATGTGTCCATTCAATGACTACAGATTCAATAGCATGAATCAGTAATCTATCTTGCACCATCAATCTAAAATAAAAAGTAATTATTAAAACACTGCTACCATGGTTAAGAATTCATGAAAATCAAGACACAAAACACAGGGCCATACTTTGATTAATCACATCATTTAAACTTCCAACAGAGGCTTCTGAAAATATAAGATTCAAGACACTGAGTTATGTTTGTTTTTTTTGGTGAATACCTGGTCTCATTATAGATGTTGTTACAGAAGATGTGCAATACCAAATTATATCCTAACTTAAATATCTAGTTGAAACCAAGAGTTGCACAATGTTTCTACAGATAATAGCTGAATGAAAATGGTACAATTTCTTATTCTTGACAAAACTTAAAATGTTGTATCATTTAAAAGGCAACCTATATTAGCTCATTTTAAGACACCATACTTTCATAAGAGCATCTTATTTTTTACCGGTACGGTATGGTTTTTGGAGTGTCATGGCTCTCTTTTATATATTTTATAAGTAACATACACCTGTGTACATGTATTGAAATACCATTGCGCTATTACAAATCTTATTTCATAAAAATATAAGATAAAGATACTTTTGAATGTTAGTAGTCTCTATTTTCTCAGCTCCAACTGGAAAAGGTAGAAGTGTTTTTCCCTTTGCTTGACCAGACACAACATAAACATTATTTTTCAAACCATCTACATGACGGACAACATCTGCTGAAACAACTTGTGGCCACTTTTCATGATTTCTTGTATTTGACAATACAGGCACTAGGACCTATAATTCAAAATGACGCATATATTATTTTTCAGTCCATTTGTCATAGTAATGAGTGTCTGGATTCAATTAAAGGATAATTGGTTTAAAATCTAGCAAGAGCAAGATTGTATCTGAAAGGCATCATTTCATCACTAGTAGAGTGTTTGCAACAAGATTGTGAGGTAGTGGGGTCGTAGGTAGAAACTAGATAGGCAGGGATTTTACTAGCCATTTTGGGAAAAGGACCTTGGGTTGAAATTGGGAAAATCATTGACAAAATCGACATTTTGGGAAAATTTTTCATTAAACTTTAAAAACTTTCACATTGTCAGCACATCAAATATTTTGCCTGGAATATTTACTATTTTGATACATGCTGGTAGTCACTCATTTGTACCAAATCACTCAAGACATTAACACAATATCTTCATAGACTGGCTTCAATACAAACATCTGAGAAAGTTGTTTCATGAGTTGCTCCCATTCTACCAGATCCTCATTGAGTATAAATCAAAATGTGCATAAATACAGGTTATTACCAAGATATACAAGCTACACCAAAAATATAGTTTTTCCACTTTTTTTTAAGTTTCTCAAAGCAGGATCATTTGGGAATTTTTACCTACAAAATTGGGAAAAATGTATGCTTTTTGGCATTGGGAATGGGTCCCTTTACCGGACCCTGTGAGTAGCCAGAAAAATCCCTAATTATTAGGTCATACATTAGACTTTAAATTTGAGATACAGCTTCTCTGTCTGCCATTTAACACAAGCAGGACAAAGTATAGATTGGTTCAACTGGTGTCAGGATAATGTGACAGTTATATTATTTTCCATTATTTTTCTTAAAAATATTTTCAGTTTAAGAGGAGAGATGACCAAAACAGCTTATAGGCAAATGGAATAGGATTAGTAATGTACTTTTACTAAGACATCATTTCCTATATGTAACAGGAGGGGGAACATTATAATAATCTTGACATTTAGGCAAAAGATCCAACCATACTCGGTCCTAAATTGAGGCAAATATCACTTCATTTGAAAAATCCGAAAAGTATTCTCTCCTACTCTACCCACAATGATATCTATAGATAACAAAAATGGCTAGCTTAGGTACTATACCTGGTCAACAAATGATGCAAGATGATCTAAAGGTGCATAAGACAAGTCTCCGTATAAAAGTGCATTTTTGAAAGATGGGTCTTTTGGCAATGGGTCTCTGGATCGCTTTGCAAAATAACATGCTTTAGCCTTTGGGTTGGTTGGCCATTCATATTGTGTTGAAATATTACCACCAGAAAATGCAATGATCAACTTCAAAAATTCAGCTTTTTCAAAAAAGTCGATAAACAACTGTTTGCATTCATCAGTGTACATCTTCATCCATTTGTCTTGTTTTAAATTCATTGATTTAAGCACATAATCGGCGATAAATTCAACCCGTGCGTCGCCAAGTTCTAATCCAGTTCCCATTGTTTCTGGCTTATTCAAAACAATATCAAATTGAGTGTTACTAAAGGCATAGCGCCACAAAAATCATGCTGCTGGTTGCTGTTGCAGCTTTGTCGTCTGCCATTTCGTGTGAAAGGGGAGTAATCCTTACTCTCGAAGTTACATCCAACATCTTTTTTTTCAAAACAATAAAAAATAGTTTCCAAACAATACAAAATAGTCTTGTTTATGTTACATATGGACAGCTGATACGAACATAATAAATTTACATCCTCAAATTTATGTAAACATTTAACTTGAAAAGTATTTGAATGTACGCGCGTTAATAAATACCCAAAATGCATTGCAATAAGTAGTACCACGTGACATTCAAAGGTCGTTGTTCTCCGACCAATGATAAGTTTTTTTAAATTGATTTGATCTGATATATACCTGTCAGACTTTCGACGGCATGATTTCAAGAGTAGTTCAAAAGCTATTCGAATGTCTATTTCAATAATGGAAATTTATTCAATACAAATTCTGTTTGTTATTTGCCGACATGACCAAAAATTAAAGTTTGATTTGTAGTTTCACTAATTACTTGCTTTGCTAGACACCGCAGTAAGACTAAGTTTTATAATAGTATATCATTTCTTTTTCATTAATGTCCACTCTTCCTATTGTGCGTTTACAGCTCAACTTGAATGAGTTGGATGGCAGTTATAACATTATTTCAAACAATCGTAGTGTATTATTTTTAAATAAAGGTGAATAAAAAACCTAAAATAGCTGGGTATAAATTTAACTGGATGGTGTGTCCAGAATTTGTTTTATCTTGACTTAAATCTACTAACAGATAGAACATTTACAACCGAGTCTGAAAGCTTATTCCAATTTTCAACTATTCTTTTGCTAAAACTGTTACCTCATTTTAAAATTGAATATGGTAACTTCTCAGCCTTTTTTTTTCAGAATGGTCTCTTGTTATTGTGTATGTATTTAGGGGTAGGATTGATCTTTTTACTTTGGCCAAGATATTGATTATTTTTTATACCTAACCCATGTCTGCTCTCAGCCTGTGGTATTCAAATGTAGGTAGCCCTATTTATTTTTTTAATTTAATTTTTTTAACACCTCATGGGCTGATTTGTTTAAGATCAAAGTTGGTACACTCTTAATCTTTGGAGTCACTCTGGTCCGGCTTCGATTACTTTTTTTGTGTCTCCACTAAAATGCAGTGGAGTAAAGAAGTTAGAATTTCGATGCTTTCCAAACCACCACACACATGAGGTAAACAAACTGAACGTACAGAAGAATGGTTACTTATCCTTTATGCTAAGCATGTTTTAAAACACCGTGATTCAGCTTTTCTTTAACAGAAACCTCACCAGCTACACATTTACATCGGTTTTGCTGCTGCTTCGCGTCGAATACGGCTTCTCGGACGACTCCATACACGTCATATAAGATATTAATCTTGGATTGTAATAGGTATATTCCTGAAAAAAGGGTTCCAAAGGGAAGGGAAATGCTTCGTTTGCTTTTAGTAACGTTTAGAAGGAAAATTTTTTTTTTTCTTCAATTGGAAGCGTTTGGGCAAGATTGTTCCTTTTTAATCTAAATGACGAAGAAAATGAACGGATCCAAAAAGTTTTACACTTTGATTATAATCGGATTTATGTTATTCAACAATTGAACCGTTTTAAAATGGTGTTCATTGTCAGTATGAAGGCAACAACTTTGCTAGCAAACGGAATAACGCGCGTTATATAATGTTTTCAATCGTCTCTATGATTGAAAAACTTAAAAGAATCTAATTTGACATTTTTGGTGGAAAACTTTTCAATTTTTTTAATCAAAAAAGAGACGTAGCAGTTCACTTAACAAGGCGGTAAAAAGTGCCCTAAATTCAGTCACGACACTCCGCTTTGTAAAATAGAAAATAATAAAACATGCGAGAAATGGATTGATTGGTAAATTCCGATAAAACCACAATGATTTTTCTATATTCGAAAAATTTAACATTCGCCTGCTAGAAACGATTTATTCAAACTAACTTTATTTATTTCTGTTGATTGCATTAAGCAACAAAAATTATTCTATTCAGTTCTATTCTATTCTATTGACATAAAAATTATACCACAAGCAAAAAGTAGTCTGATAAGCTTCATGTAATTATTGAAAACCTTGATATACCTTAATTACCTAAAATTAGACTAGGGAATTATACAAAACACACCGGTAATTAATAATTAACACAAAAAGGTCATAAGATCTAGTTCTAGTTCTTTATTTCTCATAAATTGTACAATTTACAATATAGAGAACATATAATACATTATATTATACAAATTACATAAGCATACGTGAGTTATACATAAATAAACATATAATTTAACCAGGAGGACTGACGAAGAATAAACTACCATAAAAAGAATAATGTTAGATTAAGAACAAGTTTAGTTGTTAGTGGTGTCATATACCACTTTTTGAATTTAATCATAAAAATACATTCAAAAAGTGGTATATGACAGTAGAAAACTAAGGTTAAAAAAATGTAAAATCTTTTATAAATCAAAATATAACAAATAAATAGAAAAAATAGATAAAGTTTTCAAAAGTTTTTTTATTATTATTATTATTTATTTGTTTGTTTGTTTGTTTGTTTATTTATTTATTTTGAAAAAATCCATTTTCACAACATTTTGATGATAAATCTGCATATTTTGGCTAAAGCATTAATTGAATAAACTCAAAATGAAGATACATTCAACAGATTTTTGTTTAGACCTCAGATGTTTTGTTAGATGGACAAAGTCCTTTGTACTTATTGTCTTTACTGGGTATTTACAAAATATAAATAAATGTACTTTCGTTTGCCTATCACAAAGTACATTTTCTGTGTTACATAGTATGTATTAAATAGTTTCTTGATCTGGTAAAAGTTAAGACAGAGTTTTTCTTTAAATATTCATCAAGTTCTACATTCTGAGCGACTGTAACTTCAATTCTTCCAATCGTTAACATCACCCGTAACAATATAAATACAAAAGATTATATACACATGTAGAACAAATATATATATCAAAGAGGTAGCCAGAATTAAAAAATATATGCCTTTAAATGGATAATTATTACTTTATTACAAGTACATACTCGCATTTTAATAGTCAAAACATTCATAGTTACACAATATCAACAGAAGAATGAAATTGCAACTAAAACATGTACTTGGCAAAAGCAAAAGAAACGAAGAACACAAAAGTAATACTGTTAGTGACTGGAAATGATTGAAACATACAAAATCAAATTCAAACTTACCAGTTCATGTTCAAATTACAATCCAAAAAGCAAAATATCAAATGTGATAACTGACAATGTGAGTTCCTAGCAGGGAAGTAAGGTCGGGTACTACGAAAGAATAAGCACCTTCCGTCTAGCTAGAAACAGCCGCCACGTGTGCACCAAGACAAAAACAAGAAAAAGGATATATATTTTGGGCACTAATATTAATATTTCCGTTTTTCGAGGGGCACCTGAGTAAAAAAACACGAAATGATAAATAAAAGTCACCCGGCATGTTAATATAAATTTGGAATACTTCTAACTTTTGTTGGATTTGATACGAAAGCGTCCGTGATAGATTAGTAACTGGCCATAATTTACAAAATGTCCCCTATACGCTTTTGTACGCAGCAATAAGATTTATTGTTGTAATAGTCAATTGAATATTTATTTTAATATGTATGTTTGTCTTCTAATTTGTATTCTTGCGGCTTTTGTTCCTCGCTAGCTACATGTAGTTATTGCTGATTTTAGCCAATTATTTAAGATGGTATGGACAACAGCAATTACTTAGTATATAGCAATAAATGTGCGCATCAAATATATACATATTCAAATGACATGGCATTCTTTGTGAGATAATATATTAACGCCATAGAACAGGTCAAAATACTGTCTTTTAAGAGATAAAATTTCTGACCTACACCCAAATGCAAAGCACAGACTTTATACCATATGCATTATGACATATAAAACAAATTTAAACAACTATCAACAGAGTATATTACAGAATTGGTATACATTCTTACTGACATGCTCCTACTCGTTGTCCACAAAATCGTTTCTGGTTTTCTTTGGAAAAGTAGTGACAAGTAGTTATAATAAGCACTTAATCTTTTTAACTTGAATTTATTTATAATCTTACATTTCGCGTTCTCTCTTTCTTTAATTAATTATTTGTTAGCTTATTGAAGCATGAGATTGATATTTGAGAACTAAAATAATAATAATAATAATAATAAAACTTTTGCATGTATTAACTAATTCTGTGTAATGGTTTGTGCAAATATTGAACACTACTTGACCCAAGAATGCAATATCTTATAATCTAAACATGTTATATAATCAACATTAATGCCTGTAATTTAAAATAGACAAAATATGAAACATTTAAAGATGAAAGTCTCAAAATTATCCGAAGAACCCTTAAAATGTAACCTTTTTTTTTTATAGAAGAATTATGTCTAAAAGAATGTTAGTATGTCTTGTCGTCAAAACATTGATGCAAACTTTTTGTTCAAATTTTGCACTTGCTGATCTATGCAACTTATTACATATTACTTCTGACATATTACTATGAAAAGAAACTTTAGATTTTAGTCTCTTCTAAATGATTTTGCTTCTTTATGCCAAGTGTTTTGCTAATAACAACAAACCTATATTTTCAAATATTACATCTCGATCACGTGATATTGCATCAATAAGTTATAGGTTAAAAATACATGTATATATTCTTTCTTAATAACCAAAAATTTCAAGTAACAGATCTATTTTGTCAATACAGTCAAAAATTGAAAAACCACTATTTGCAAACTGTACCGGAATACGTTTCAATCCATTCTGGAATAGAGCCTGTTATTTTGTTTTTTGTTATATTTATTTATTTATTTTATTTTATTTTATTTTATTTTTATTTATTTATTTTTTAAATTATTTATTTATTTATTTAATAAAAACCGTTTATTTTGAAAGTCGACATTGATCTAAGTTTTGTGCGTCTCATTAATATTATGCTTTATTTTACATAGAAATTAAAACTGGTGCTGATCACATAAGTTCATAAAGTAGGGATATCTGGAAAAATTTTAACGAATTAGATTTTACTATCTGCCATCACAATGATGATATACAATAAAATTGGATAAGTACGAAAGCCTATTAGGCTCATGAATAAAAAAAATTAAAAGGCGTAATAACGCGAAATTAAGGCGTAATAACGCGAAATAAAGGCGTAATAACGCGAAATAAAGGCGTTATAACGCAAAATAAAGGCATAATAACGCGAATTGAAAAGCGTAATAACGCGAAATAAAGGCGTAATAACGCGAAATAAAGGCGTAATAACGCGAATTAAAGGCGTAATAACGCGAATTGAAAGGCGTAATAACGCGAAATAAAGGCGTAATAACGCGAATTGAAAGGCGTTATAATGCGAAGTGAAAGGCGTTATAATGCCTTTTTGTCTATATATAGAGCAGTCACTTCCCTTGAGAATCGTTTCTCTCCAAAGGTTAATATCCCTTTCCACAAACAGATTGATTTTAGTTTAAATTCTTTTAGACAGCCTACAGAAAATGAAAGTGAATAAACCTTGATCTGTCTATATTAGCTAAGATAGACACAAATGTCATTTAATCACTATTAAAAGTTAATCAGGATCTAATTCATAAATAGCCATGTTTACAAAGACACTCTTTATGAAAAAATACTTTAAAATCGACAAATGAAACGGTTTCAGAAATAACTATTCATTTCAGCGCAGGATCGGATGATGTACAGTTTTTTAAATTTTCATAGAAATTATACATATAAAAACTAATTACATTACATATAATGTATATGTGCAGGACACACACACACACACACACACACACACACACACACACACATACATACATACATACATACACACACACACACACACACACACACACACACACACACACACACACACACACACACACACAGACTTTTAATAATGTATGAAATGGGGCGGAAAATAGACCTTTAAACCCTGGACCTCAACACCATTATGGTAAGCAACTTGCGTCATAAAACGAAATAAGGGGTTTTAAGGCGAATTGAAAGGCGTAATGACGGGAAATAAAGGCGTAATAACGCGAAATATAGGCGTTATAACGCCTTTCAATTCGCGTTATTATGCCTTTCAATTCGCGTTATTACGCCTTTATTCCGCGTTATAACGCCTTTATTTCGCATTATAACGCCTTTCAATTCGCGTTATTACGCCTTTATTTCGCGTTATTACGCCTTTATTTCGCGTTATTACGCCTTTATTTTGCGTTATTACGCCTTTTAGTTCACGTTATTACGCCTTTATTACGCGTTATTACGCCTTTCAATTCGCGTTATTACGCCTTTATTTCGCGTTATTACGCCTTTCAATTCGCGTTATTACGCCTTTATTTCGCGTTATTATGCCTTTTAATTTTTTTATTCATGAGCCTAATAGGCTTTCGTATAAGAACCTGTAACTGAAAAAAAACATGTAACTAGCAACAAATACATGTAACATAAAAGCGAAATATAATTCTTTATGTCGCTGAACACTAAACAAACAAATGAACCAAAAACACAATGAAAATTATATTTATATCAATGATTATAAACTCCTGACTTTGTACGAGCACTAGATATAATCAAATAACGTTAAACCGACAGTGCCGTGGTTCACGATTTATCCTTACCATCCAAGTCATTTCACATCTTGTTTCAAATTGGTAATAATATCATAATCAAACTGGGATACGCAAACGTAAACTTACATTGCTATTTTTAAAAGGATCGCCTCTATGCATCTACATTTAAAATAACGTGAATGAAATCGCAAAGTGTGTTAGTTAATATGAGGTATCGTCGATTAAAGTCGGGAAGTCCAACGTGTGTGACTGCCTCGGTGGCCCAGTGATTGTTAGAGTATTTTTGATTTATTGATTCACTAATGCTTTTTTTTTTAACCATTTCATTTCGTAATACCATAACATTTGAGCTACATTATTTTATTTGTTTGTCAATGAATTTTTGATGTCACAACTTATATTTAGAAATCGTTGTAAATTACTTTATGCTGCTGACGTGCCGTTAAACAATAATCGTCCAATAAATCAACAGATTTTATTTATTCCGACATTTCGCGAGTGTTTGGAAACATGGTGAGTAAAAGCGAAGTACTTTAATCAAAACAGGCAACCTGACAGATAGCGATGTTACTGTCTAACCTTTGACTTCCGTCATATACGAACAATCGGATGACGTCATTGCTAAGCAACGTAGTGTTCATTTTGCACTCTACTTTGCGACGGCAAAATCTAAAAGAAGCAAAAAAAAAAAAAAAAAAAAAAAAAAAAAAAAGGGATCGTTTTTATAAGAAATTCGAAATAATTCGAATTATCTGCTAACATGGAAATTCAGCAGCCGATGCAACAGGCAAAGATTGCTACCAATTTCGATGGAAGTGGGAAAGGAACAAGAAAAGATGAAAAAGGTAATAAAAACTCCTCTAATACGCTCGCGCAACTATTGATTGGCAATTTTAGATATGACCTGCCACTTTATTGTTAATATTATCGGCAAAATTTTAAAATCCTTTATTTTCTCAAACCGAATTTAAAATGCATAAACTATTTGCTTAGAACATGCATTTACCATGAATTTTCCGTACTCGATGATGTCATCTACATTTATTCTTATGGCACAGTAGCCAAGCGGAAAATAGGATATAAATTCAGTAAAAAAAAAATTTCGAAAAGGGGGATATTTAGATGGCCTCTATTCATGCGGCACAGTAGTCAAGCGGAAAACGGGAATCTAAAAAACTGAAAATTTCCGGAAAAAGATTTTTTTAGATTAGTTCCGACTTTATTCAGTAATTTATTTATTTGTTATTTACTTAATAATTCTTTTTTTTTTTCAGACATATATGCAATTATCCCCGTTATGTCGACAAAACATTCATGGACAAATACACAAGTTCTACAAGGATTCTTACAAACCACCACCGTTTTTATGGAATTTCGTGGTTTAATTCCAAAAGAAGATACAAAAACGGTCGTTACAACTTACAAGAAACTTAAAAGGAAAAAGAAGACAAGGAAGATGAAGAAAGACAATTCTGATTTTGAGTATGTAAAATATGAAAAAAAACTCTTAAAATCCCGTGAAAGGGGAAGCATAGCGTACACTGGAAAACTCTAGTAAAAGTGTCATGTGCTGATTTTGAATTTCTATTAAAATAATGCATTCGTCAAATGACAAAAGTGAGAGATCTGAATAAGGATTTCTTATCCGCATTTCGCTGAAATTTTCGCTATTTGCTACAGTTTCAAAATTAATCATTTCGCGATAATCTAATTCGGTGGTTCTTTAGACAATCTTGTCTTTTTAAAAATGACATATTATTTAATTATCATTTTACATAACCAATAGTAACCAAAATTTCTATAAATTTGTAAAATTACGAAACCAAAACTGTAGTAAAAACTATCTAAACATGATGGCTATCGTGAAAATATATCGACAACCAATAAAATTTGAATCATTTTATCTTCATTTTATTTTAATTTCAGTTCAGCTGAACATACTTTTTATGACTTGGATGATGCCATTGATCCGTCAGAGTTTGGGTACGTAATACATTGTATTTATTTTGCATTTTAAATTTCGGGTCTTGGATACATGTTATTCTTATCCTCTCAAGAAAGTTTCACACATAATGAGACGGTTTTATTTTCGACTAAGGTGGGAGGGGGGGGGGGGGCGAAGTAGTAGGATTATGCCAGAAGTAAGACAATTGGCTGACGCCAGACATAATTTCAAATAATATATAGTGATTTTCATTATTTATTTATTTATTTATTTATTGTTTTTTGTATGTTCTAACCCATCCAAAATATTACACTGTTAAATCCTTAAATCCTTAAAATTGAATTAGTTATTTATTGTCTTGTAGATATTTCAAGCCTGAAAAAATTTACACCATTCCTAAAACTGTGGATGAAATTATAGAAAAAACAAAGCAACTCTTTAAGAAAACAAAATATGAAAAACTAGATTTGGATCAACTGGCAATCGAAATATTGATAGACATTGACAGGGAATATTTTGATATGTGTCAACTAGCAGTAAGATACCAAAAAGAAGAAGACATTGTTGAAAGATTTAAAGTGAAGGTAAATAAATATTATTCATATGCATGGAGATGTGAAAATATATCGTTTTTCTTTTGTTTTCAATATAATAATAAAAATACTACTATTTTTAATAATAAGTTTATTTTATTTATTAATTTTTTTTGTCAGTAAGATAAATAAAAAATGTGCAATTTTTCGAATGATCTTAAATATGGATTTTCGGTTAACGCTAACTAATCATATCTATTTTGATATTAATAAATACAACAATGTGTTTTTCATTTTAGTTTGTTCAGAGGATGAAAGATAAAATTGTGACTAAACAGCAAAAAGTAAAAAAGTTGGAAAAGCTAAATAAAATTCTCCAGATAGTGTTAGGAGAAGAGCACATGATCACAATAAAGGGTATGTATAAATTATCAAATGTTTTTTACATGCTTTACATAAATTTATTTGGTGGAGAATAAAAAATAAATAAAAAAATTAAAACTTGAATTACCACATATCTTGGTAAACATTCAAATATTCATAATTAAACAGTAATTTTCAGAACCGTTACTAGTATTTTCGATTTTAACTTAGTTAAGTAGTTTAATCGTTAAATATTTTAACATATAGCAGTAATTTCCTGTCCATTATTTTCAAATACCTGTACCGTAAAATAGTATTCCATTAGCACAAGACAAATCTAAAATCTTTTTATGTGTGAAGGGGTTTTTCAAAATTTTTTTTCCCATGAAATAAAGTGTTTATAAGTATTAAAAGTTTGAACATGACGCGGGTAACAAATAATGGCTGCATTTTTTAACAAGATTTTGTTTGATTGGTTGGAGAAATTTTGTTTCACATTCATGCACCGGGAATCAATTTCTAAGAATAAAGAAGAAACAGGATTGTTCAGACAAAACCCCGAAAAAACGAGTATATTTATCCTCTAATTAATTGTTGTTTTTGTGAGGTTTTAATATTTCTTAATTATTATAATGTTTTATTATATTTTAATTTTTAAAATGATCAATGTCAACGATAATTAACTTTATTATTTTTAGAAATCAAGCCAAAGAAAACAGTTATTTACCAGTTAAGAAAATTCTTTGTCGGATGTTTTATGCAGTGTTTTTCAAGACAGAAGAAATATTATCAATAAGAACCTTTCATTCCTGAATGGCTTGAAATTTAGTAAAGTTTTGTAACAGATTAACGAATACAGAAACATGAATTAAAACTTGAACCTGCCAGTTTGAAGCTGCTAATTGCAGGGTTTTGACAAATTCAACAGTGTTTGTGTTGTTTTAAACTAACGAGATTCTACAGTTTGTGATTTTATTGGTCGGTTGTTCAATCTTGCATGAGCATCTATGTTTAACTAAGCTTTTTGGAGCACATACCGTGTATTCATGTAAGATCGATTTTCTTCTTGTAGCATGTCCATGGCTGGCCCTGCAGATCTAACATGTATAGTTTCGTTGATTATGAACAGCAAATTCATAATTAGTTCGGGATAAAAATCTATAGTTAAGGTGAGCTTCTGGTAAACATCATGTCAATGACTTGTTTGGCATAATCATTTATGTTCAGGTGTGCAGATGAGAGCAGCATATCCTTGTCTTGTCCAGAATAAACGTCTCCCTGGCTTGTTTAGCATTAACATGCAATTATGGACAAGTAAGCTCTTTGTATCTCTGGTTGGTCTGTCCAGCCTAAACATCTTTGGTCTAGTATTCTACTTGTAAGCAGTCCCCCTAGCCCCTTAAGCATGAATAGGGTAGTGTAGTAGGGTAAGACAAGCAACATTTTTCTAGCTGCTCAACTTTCTTCTTTTTATTTGAACAACAAATCCCTGTCTGGTTCAGCAAAAGCATCTATGTTCTGGTACATTTGTTAAATTAGCATATCCCTGGCTGCACAAGCTTTTTTCTGTGTTTGGGAAAGCTTCAAGCATATATCTGGCTTTTCCATTATACGCACCTATGGAAAAATTATCTTTTTGTAAGCAGCATATCTCTGGCTATTTTAGAATAAGCATTTATCTTCATATTATACTTTCTTAAATAGCACTTAATCGATGGTCCTGCTTTTGGAACTATGGCCAAGTGAGCTTCTATGTAGCGTACTCTTGTCTGGGTCGGTGTAACGAAGAATATTGTCCCGGTTAAAATTTGGCCAGGGGGTCTATATTGAGATCAAAGGTGTTGAAATTAGACTCTAACCCGTTAAAAATAAGCCGCGTTGTGAAATTTTGATCAGTAAACCGGTTCTTAATTTAACATTATAAAAAACGCACATTAATGAATTGATATCAACAACTATAATTTTTTCAATTAAAACTTAGCCTTCCAGAGCAAACTGCAGGCTTGCGTCCCTGGTGGAAGTTCACGTGTTTGACGCCAGTTTTCATAGTTTTGGACTGTGATTTATACACGAACCAGTATGTTTGTACTTAATATCTATCATTATGATAAAAAAATTAAATAATATAATAATAATTCTTAAATACGCTGTGCAGTATAAAAGAGAAATGATAAACATACTTTAAAAATCAATGAATTGAATTTATAAACATATTTAAGAAACTATTGTATGTTTAAGATAATAAAATCAAAAACTTACATGGACTATCACGTTAAAATATTGAATGCTGTAAAATTAAAAGTGATATAATAAGCAAGACAACAATGGCTTCAAACATGAAAATCATAGTGTACTGTTGAACAACATCGGGATGATCTCTTGCCAATTTTATCATTCTGGAAAAGGAAAATTTTAAAACTGGAATTTTAATATATAGATGCAGATATATCGGATAATATATGGGGACTTTCTGCAACGAAGCAAATTACTTACAATTAAATTGTTGATACAGGGATATTGCAAGCCTAGGCTAATCAAGGCCCTTAAAAAGTTTTATGGCCGTCATCACAATATTGTTGATAAGTATGTTGTCACTGTATCCAAACTTATACTGGATATATTTGACTTACCATAGTTCTTTGTTCCTTTCATTCTCAAAATTGACTTGCACATGACGGGTGTAGCTAGCTAGACAGGAGGTGCTTACCCTTCCAGAGCACCCGGTCTCACTTACTTGATGGAAGTTCACGTGTATAACATATTTTGCCAGTTTGCAAAGTTTTTACTTTGTTTTGGGGATTGTGATATGGACAAGGACTGGTATGTTTGTTTTATTATTATTATTAGTTTTATTATTATTATAAACTTCCAGCTGAAAGGCAGTTTAAAACTCTGTAGTTGGTGTCAGTATTCAAAAGGGTAGTTTTCAACGTGTTGAAGTCAACAGTGATTAGAAAAAAATTATCAAACTGGGTATAAATTTTAACGACTTTGTTCCCAATTTTCAACGAGAAAAAGCATCCCGATTAAACATTCAACCTTTAAACCCGGGTCAAAATTCTTCTTTCTACTGGTTTATGGCAAGAAATTGATTGTTTTAGACTTTTTTCGCAGATCAAAATAATTTTCAGTATAAAAACCTTTAAATAAGTCAGACGATGTAGATTTATTGAATACAGTAATATCTCAGGCAAATAAGTGTTTAATATTACACTCTTCCTTATATACAGAGTTGTTGCCCTTTGCTTATTTCACTTCTCTGCAGTGTCAGCAGTCTAACAATTTCTGAACGGAATAATACGAAACTTTATTCAATGCATTAAGTGTGATAGTGACAGATAACCCATGCTACCTTACTGATCGAGTTATTGCTCTTTGCTTATTTCGCTTATTTTTTGTCATCGCTCAAACTCCTTTCTACTCTTTATTTCACTCAATTTATTTTGGCAGCACAAACAGGGGATTTATATCAATTGTAACTCCTTATTTCTGTTTACGAATGCAGTTATTTCTGAAAACATATCCTCTTTGCAGAATTTTAGATGTTGGCTTCTAGGACAAGGGATCCCAAGTTTATGCATTTTCAAGAGCCATTGTGCGCTTGATTAAGATTTCTTTCCTGATTAAAGTATACATAATTCTTTAATAATGCCACATTATAGTAACCTATATATTATATTTTTTCGTCTGCTTAACCGTTAAATGTCCAAAAGGCTACCAGTAGCTACTACAAATAGCGGTCAGCCGTGGTGGATTTTATTTTGTGTTGTCAGGGTTCTCAATCAATAACCAAGCAATAACATCAAAATTTGAAAAAAAACAAGACAAACTGAAAAAAAAAGATTAGACAGAACATATTTTTTGCTGGGTAAGAAAATTAAAATAAGATCGGCATATTTCTATATCACTTCATATTTCGTAGAAATTGACAAAAAAAAAAAAAATAAATAAATAAAAAAAATTGAAAAACAAAAGCCACACAAGGACTTAAAGAAAGTCACATTGACATTAAGTGACTTCTTTTCATAAAATGACCTACCCATTTTACCCGTACATGTATATGCTAATTAAGATTTTAGTTAATACTAGTTAATATAACCAAAACACTTAGTCATCAAAGTAGGTCACACTGCCCCTTTTCTTATATATCGCATGTCCTTTCCCATATGGTTTCGTTCGAGATAATCAAGATATCTACTTCCTGTTCCTATATGGCCTTCATTCATCTTATATGAAGACCGTAATGCTGGAGCATTATAACAAGTTTATACGTCAAAATTTAGCTGCTACTGAATTCACCACAAATATTTGAAGGTTATACATGTTTCTATTCTTTTTATTTTTGCTGTTGGAAATAATATATGAAAGCAAAACCTAATACCATGTCTATAGTACAATACATGAACAACTTTTCTTATTTCGGTTACTTTCGTTTTCTTCGCCGTCGATGTTGATGTTGATGTTGCTGTTGGTGATGTTGCTTTTGTTGCTTCTGCTGCTGTCGATGTTGTTGTAGCTACTGTTGCTTCTGTTGCTGTCGATGTTTTGGTTGTTGTTGTTGTTGTATCCATTACTTTCCTTTGGTTTTACTTCCTTTTGTTTTACTTCCTTTGGCTTTATATCATTTGTTTTTACAATTGATATTGTTGTTTTTACAGTTTTTTCTTCCCTAGTTTTCTGAAAAATAAAATTAAATATAAACTTATCCCTTATGCATGCGCTTCTTATGTACATTTGTGGTATGTACTATTCCACAATCAAAACCAATTATCTTTCAAAATTGATATTTTAATTACAGTTTTTGTGTATTTCAAAAAAATAAATAATATAAATAAATAAATAAATAAAATAATAATTTAAATAAATAAATAGAATAAATACTTAATAAAAACCCATAAAATCAAATAGTACAAAATATGTGAAAACATGATTTTAAAAATTTCGCTTTTTTGACGAACCATTCTAAATCAATAATTTAATTTATAATTTTTCATCTGTATAATTAAATTCAGTTTTCTGTCTGGAATTTATGTAAGAAAACATGGAGTTCTGGAGATATCTAAATATGTAACACATTAACATACCTTTATGTAATAGTAAACCGACAAGTCAACACACAACTTGTATTGATCTTGGCTCTTTGTTTCTTGGCGAGAAAATCAGAAATGTTTTATTGTTTTATTTTTATGAACATTTTTATTTACTATTAATTGTAATGATACGCCTTGGTAAAAAAAGAATACTTTCGGAATCGCGGTAGAAGACCTCTATCTTCTTTTAAAATTCTTGTAAACTGTTTACCAAGGTTTACGGATGGGAGCTTTTGCAACCATTTACCTCGAATCCAACAAGGCAATGCTTTGATGGACTCTCTCTCTCTCTCTCTCTCCTCTCTCTCTCTCTCTCTCTCTCTCCTCTCTCTCTCTCTCTGTGCGTGCTTGGTCGAAGTTACTGGTATCCAAATGGTTGTTTTACTCTGATCAAACTTTTTATTTTTCAAAGAATTTACATGTAAGATGAACAATTTAAGAATTCAATTTAATTTAACGAGCTAATTTTGAAAGATCATGTCAATGCTGTTAAATAAATGATAAATAAATAAATGTCCCAAAATTCAAAGATGTTTCACGTGTTTTATCAATAACACGGGTTACATACAGCGTATAGAAAAACATTTTTAATTTGTTTTTGCTTCCTTTGGTTCTAACAAGTTAATTGATTGAAATTTGTAATCGATTAAATAACAAGATGATTCTGTTACGATTAAACGTACCTGAAACTCAATGTATTCAACAACTCCTTTCATGTCCCGGTGCTTGGCAACATCATAAACATTTATCTTTTCTCCAGTGACTTCGTCCTCATACTAAATGAACAAATATATAATGGGTTTGAAATAATCATAAAAAGCTAATTCAAGAGAATTCTTGTTCCTTCTTACAAGTCAAAGATATGTTTAACGCCTTTTTCATGATTTGTTTTGCTCAAAACCTGGATTTGAAACACAAATGAATAACACAGAACAAGGCATTGCACAACACTTAATTTTGTCTAAACATCTTGTCTAATGACTAAGATCTAAAAAGTAACCTGGAACTTAAAACATTCATCACATCCCTTGACCCTCTGATTACCAAAATCAACCAATGTGAGAACTTTGGATTAATATAAAACAAACATACCGGCCTTGTCCAAAACACAATCCCAAAAAACGAAGTAAAAACTATAAAAGCTGGCAAAATTAGTTATGCATGAGAACTTCCATCAAGGAAGTGAGGCCGGGTGCCCCGAAAAGGTAAGCACCTCCTGTCTAGCGAGCTACATCCGTCAAGTGCAATTCAATTTTGAGAATGAAAGGATAAGTAAATTCTAAACAAATATTTGTTAAAATTAAAAGCTTCAATTGAAACTGGATCAATAAATAGAAACTTTTATTTTATTTATATTTTAAGAAATCCTAAGTGATATATAAATTTTTTTCACGTCAGCAATAGCACTATAAATAGTAAAAATGTTTTGCCATTAACGATGATAAGTTAATTGTACAAATGTCATGTGCAGAAATTTGAATATTTCTTTTTGTAATAATTCAAAATTATGACATTTGTTTAGAGTTTCTAATGATGTCGTCAATACGATTACAAGACCCTCAGAGTTAAAGTAGGTTCGATGGCTGAATGTTGTTTAACATCATCTCAGCAATTTAGCGATTTTTCAGCTATTCTTAACGAGAAAAAAATTATAATGCGAAGAATAAATCTAAATAAATGTAAAAAGTATATGTTGTGTTTGAGTTTGTAAGTATTTCTGAACTGCATTGTACCAATGCGTACTTATGCTATACTTTAAGGTGCTAGTAAACTCGTCCGCAAACTCGCAGATAATCATCGCAGACTACTAAGTCTACTATTAAACCGGTACCTTGCCAACTAGTAAAGACCTACGAAAAACTTTTCTCATTTGAGAAGCGTGAAACCCACAGAGATGAACCATCCATGGTTTTTCAAAGACAAGAGCTGTAAGTACACGGGCACTACGGCCACTTTCAGCAATAAGGAATTATCTTATTTAGCAATGACTTGAGAAATGTTTTAAACATGTGTTTATGAAAATTGTGATGTTTGCTAGAATATTACATGAATCATACCTTTCTATTCCATTCCAGGCCCTGACTCAAAAGGTATTTTGCAATGCCGTCTTGAAAATCGTCAATACATAGGGACAACAGATCCCTCTGTGGGGGTTCAACTGGATACATATTCTTATGGATATCATTAAGGGATACATCTACATATAAAGAATTTCTTATTTGTTCAACTCGATACTGATCTTCATTAAGGATGGCATTCTTGAATTCCATATACTTCTGAAGTAGGTACACATCCATTCCATGTTCATTCTCTCGTTCTTTTTCGATGAGTTTCAATATATCTGGTGCTATTCTCTTGTAATCTTCCGGTGTTTTGCCATTCTAAGTTAAAAAATAAAAGAATTTTGACACAAAAACATTGGTGTATTATCTCGAGCTTTTATTTTAGACCGCTTTCCCAAATTGATTTGAGTACCGTTTGGAAGTAGAAATATACTTTATAGTCAATAAAAAAGATTCAACATTTATACATTTTTGAAGGGATTGGAATTTCTTTGAAGTTTATGATTACATTATTCTTCGATTATTAAGGATTTTCTTGACCTTCTATTAAGATTTTTCCCCGATTCTACATTCGATTAATGTATATAAATGGTGACTCTCCGAACTGGGGAATTTGGCTTTGCGAAAAAGTGGCGTTAATCTTGCCACATTGTTAAGTTAAACCCTTCGTAACAAAATTTAATACACGCCATGGATACTGGTACTTTATGTCGTTTGTACATATTACAGAAGGCTTTAAATTTCCTGGTAAAGGGGTTAAGGTTAAAAGCCAGATATGATATTCTATATTAAATGGTAGTAAAAGTTCCAAAAGCAACCCTTTATTGGTTATCACATGGTGTAGTGGTGAAGCCCATAACGTTTCTGAAATAAAATTTTATATGTGTACCTTATCTGGATGTCTAAGATCCGCGCCACATTTTATTAAAGCATCTACAATGTCCTGGCCATCTTTTAAACAAACCGCCCAGTGCAAAGGTATTCGCCCACACTGCAAATTAAAAAGTAACAAAATTTCAGCATTAAACTTTGCGTAATGATTGACATTAAATGGTCATATTTTTAAGATTGTGTAAACCATGCCAGTGGCACATGACACGTGTTTACTTCTGAAATATTAATTGCAAGCTCTACCCGTCCAGATTAAATTTTGTGCAAACCGCAGAAGCTCACACATAAAAATATTTCATATCATTACCTATCAAGAAATTAATTAAGTATCACCTAAATACACTACTTTTGCCTATTTTCTTTTTTGGCCATGTCGTGATCATGGTAAGCTATCGGCCATGTCGTATCGTGGTTAGCTATCGACCATGTCGTATCGTGGTTAGCTATCGACCATGTCGTGATCATGGTAAGCTATCGGCCATGTCGTATCGTGGTTAGCTATCGACCATGTCGTGATCGTGGTTAGCTATCGGCCATGTCGTGATTGTGGTTAGCTATCGACCATGTCATGATCGTGGTTAGCTATCGGTCATGTCGTTATCGTGGTTAGCTATCCGCCATGTCATGATCATTGTTAGCTATCGGTCATGTCGTGATCGTGGTTAGCTATCGGTCATGTCGTGATCGTGGTTAGCTATCGGCCATATCGTGATCATGGTTAGCTATCGGCCATATCGTATCGGCCATGTCGTGATCGTGGTTAGCTATCGGTCATGTCGTATCGGCCATGTCGTGATCGTGGTTAGCTATCGGTCATGTCGTATCGGCCATGTCGTGATCGTGGTTAGCTATCGACAATGTCGTTTTCAAGGTTAGCTATCGGCCATGTCGTGATCGTAGTCAGCTATTGACCATGTCGTGATCGTGGTTAGCTATCGACCATGTCGTGATCGTGGTTAGATATCGGCCATGTCGTGATCGTGGTTAGCTATCGACCATGTTGTGATCGTGGTTAGCGCTATTGACCATGTCGTGATCGTGGTTAGCTATCGGCCATGTCGTGATCATGGTTCGCTATCGGCCATGTCGTGATCGTGGTTAGCTATCGACCATGTTGTGATCGTGGTTAGATATCGGCCATGTCGTGATCGTGGTTAGCTATCGACCATGTCGTGATCGTGGTTAGCGCTATTGACCATGTCGTGATCGTGGTTAGCTATCGGCCATGTCGTGATCATGGTTCGCTATCGGCCATGTCGTGATCGTGGTTAGCTATCGATCATGTCGTTTTCAAGGTTAGCTATCGGCCATTTTGTGATCATGGTTAGCTATTAACCATCGTGATGTGATCGTGGTTAGCTTCTGACCGCACGTAACAAACATACACAACAAATTTATAACTTGGCTATCACCGGAGGAAAACAGTTTCTCAATTTCCCAGTTTGGCCAATTGTAAACTAAGACTACGTCTCTTAATGATATTACATTTTGTAATGAAGACTTACCGTGTCCTGTACATTTATTGTCTCTGGGTATTGTAGAAGGAGAAACTTGATGATAAATCTTCTCTCAAACAAAACAGCTTTGTGTAACAAACTCCTTCCACCTTTGTCTCTACATGACGACAGACTGCCATTCATCAACTCTTTCACTTCTTTTAAATTGCCATTAGCAACAGACTGATGTAGACGACGTATGGATTTCTAAAAAAATGAAATAAAACATGTTTTTTTTTTTTTAAATAAATTCTGAAATAACCACAGGAAGATTTCCTTATTCGAAGTCTTGAAGTCATAAAATTGAATTATATTTTGAAAAAAAAAAAAAAAAAAAACAATCCAACAAAATAAAAATAATAATAATAATAAATAAAAATTATTAAAAACAAAAATAATAAAAAAAAAAAAAAAAAAAAAGACAGAAAGAAATCGCCGTTTAAACATTTTAAAAGTAGCTAAAAATAGCAAGATCACAAATAAAAAAGGTCTAATGGTCTTAGCATTGACCTCATATTTAATTTCAAGGACATTTTAAAGTTTCATCAAAGCCAAAATTCACAATCATTATAATTTCAAGTATTTAAAATGAAACAACTTAAATCTATTTCAGTAATTTAAACTTTAAAAAAAATTCTGAAAACAAAGCGGTTTTCAGTTAGCTGTAAATGGACCACCAGATAACTCTGAAAAGTAGCGTATTAATTGGATAAATAAAAAAAGATTTTGAGACTGAGTACTTTGCACCTAGAATAATACTATTTAGGAATTTTTAGTAAAAGTGATGGTTAGTCAGACCTTTCCGGTAGACTTAGTCATGATTATACATTTGGGATATTTTACTTATTCCTCGTTGCATAGAGAAATACGTTGTGTTTAAAATAATAGTTATCAGGATTTCTGAAAATTGATATCAGAACGTGTCAATTTCGATTAAACCCTTAATTATCTCCGATTTAATTGGAAGTGCTCTATAACGGAAAACCGGAAATTATTTAAAACGACAGAGCACGAAATATTAGTGTCTACAGTCTAGAAATTACAAATATAACAATATATTTGTCTCAGTTCTTTGAATTGTTTGAAGATGATTTATATATTTTTAGCTTGAGGGAGCAAATGACTTATTGCTACGGCGATCCAGCGAGCAATTTTAAGCTGCACATGAACATGTAGGCTTCCGAACAACTTTCATTTAAATTCAGAGGAGAAATAATAGTAATAATATGTGTAATCGACGCAACATAAACGAACTTACACACGCATGCACATGCACATATTTTGTTATGGTTTGGTGTTTTATAATACCTAACCTGGAAGGCGCTATTTCAAATTTTGCCTGATGTTTTTCATGTTCCTAAAGGAGTTTCTAGACAAAAAAGGTGGTTATGTAGCTATCTTTTGACTATGTACAGACAGCTATCCAATTATATTGACAAAGTTTTATTTCAGTAAAGCCTTGTATGAATCGTGGTCAACCACAACACCCCAGATTTTAATACTTTTACAAAAATCAACGAAATTCATTACTGAATAAATATATAAATAAGAAGAACAAATTACCTGTAACCTGGGAAGATTTGCAACAAACGTTATGCTTCTTTGAACACCCTTTTCAACTAGTATGTCTTCGAGACTTTTTCCCTGTCGATTTGTTACGTTTTCACAATCATAACTATTTAAGGCCAATTGTTCGAGAAATTCAACATCACCTTCGCATGCAAACTTTATAACTATTTCGTCCACAAAACCTAGTCGATTCCTCAATTCCGCCTCGCTCGAAGTAAAATATTCCAGATATATACGATCACGCATAGTATAGCCGTTTTCGTCTCGATCAAAAATATTAATACCGTTTGTTTGAAGAAGTTTAACAATAGTTGCTGGAAACTCCTTATCAAACGCCAAAGCAAACATACCCGCAGGATTTGAAACTAACGAGAGATCTGCTGTTTCCAGAATCATTTCCAGAATGTCGTATGCGGCATCAATCCCAGGAAGATGTTTCATTAAATACAGGTAGAGCGGATCCGGTGACAAGGCCGCATCGTCCACAAATAAATTGACATCTGCCCCATGCTCTAGTAAGATTTTCACTGGTCTTTCCAATAATAGTAATGACAGCTCACAAAGAAGTGGAATAGGAATTGTTTCACCTTGATGGTCGATGTATGTTATGTTTCTTGTATTAACATCTACACCAGGTCGCTTTAGAACTTTCTTCATCTTCTTTTTATCTCTAGCAAGAGCATAATGGACTAGATCATTAGTTGCTCTATCTGCCTCCAGAAGTGTAACTGTCTGACTACCACATAGTAAACTAGCCATGTCAATCAACGATTTACCCTTACGTTTGTCGTCAATTTTGCACCAAGAACCAATGAGACGCATTATCAAGTCGTCGTCGCCATCTTCTATGGCTTTCCATAACCCCGGAGATAGGTTTCGTATAACTAGTTTGACTAAGGGGTCAGTTACAACATCTCTCGCTGTATTTCCATCTCTATTAACTATATTCGGATCAACACCAACGGTTATCAATGCTCGAACAAGCTGAAATACCCCATACTTTTCCGCAGCAATGTGCAGCGCCGTATTACCATTACTATCTTGAATATTCTTATCAATACCAGCATTTGATAGTTGAAATACCACTGGTATGAGAAATGGGGCATGTATGTCTTCAGAAAAAACGTTCTGCTATATAATGAAGAAATGTTCCTCCGTTTTCATTTTTTAAATGGATATCTTCGTCATTCTTAATTAGTTCCTGAATTTTCCTGGGTGTTTCGTCGTTACAGTTTTTAATTTCAGAGTAAATTTCTGAAAGTTCAAACTCCATTGCCAAGAAGAAACAAAATGGGTATCTGTAGGCTGTCTCAGCATTAGAGTTTTAGATATAACCCAAGAACTTAACCATTATCTTTAAACACGATTTGGTTCTGAAGTCGAGTCGTAGCCACAACAAACAATTCGTACGAGTTTCAGACCTTTGGAACTTTTAAACATGAAAATTCGATTTTTTAAATTTTTAACTGCAGAAGTTTTGAAATTGTTTCAAATATAAATATGCTCAATATAATAAACAATTGATTTTAATTGATTTTTGTTAAATATAAGTAACTAACTTAATTATTAAGTCGTTCTGAAGTACCACAATTTCTTTAACACCTACTTATTTAGCCTATTCAAATATTCTTTTGAATTGGAAAAAATAATAAAAAGGAAATGTTTGTTTATTTAAAGTTTGTTTGTCAAAATGGTAATTTTTTTCTCTTTATAAGCACATTGTTAGATATATATGTATGTCATGTGCTGATTTTAAATGCATTATTTCAATAGCAATTCAGAATCAGCACATGACAAGAGATACGGAGAGTTTAACATACGTACATGGTTTCACAATAACACTGCATCAAAAGTTATATTATCTTTATTTTAGATAAACTCTGGTTATCATTACCATTGTTAAGTAGTTTTAGTCAGATATGCGAGTCTTGTTACATCTTTTCGTGACGTATCGAATTAATCAAATACAATACACTATATGTGACTCATTTTTGAAATAAAAAGCTTATTAACTGTTTCTAGATAGTTATATATAGGTCCTTGTATTATTGGTGGTGGTGGTGGTGGTGGTGTGTGGGTGTGTGTGTGTGTGTCGTTGCAAAAATAAATACAATTAGAATACAATTTCGACTTAGCAACTTTTAAACTGTTAGATTTTAATCATGTAAATTTACGTATAAATAAGTATTAATGATCAAATATATTTTTGATATTATTTCTCAGTCAGTTTGCTTCAAATTATGACCATGACCATGGGTGGAAAAATAAATCGGTTCTTTCAACCATAAGTAGATATGGGTTGAGTCATCTTTTAATATGTTAGTATTAGTCAGTCATGTTTCTTGTGATTCTGGCTATTGCAAGCTGCTTTATTGTTTAACTCAAATTACCTATATCGGTCCACGGTAACATGCAGGGTCGTTTGGCGTCTTTTGTCAAGACATTGGTGTTTCTTTTTCGTTTAAAACTACTTCTACTTATTTGAACGTATATAAACGAAAGCATTTTTAAAATAATTATTTATTCAAAATAATAATTTAAAACAAAAACGTTTACAAAATTGTGATAACACTTAAACTCTAACAACAAAAATGATAAGTGATATGTACAACACAGATCAAATTTAGAATGATAAGCTAAGCTGAAAAGCAACAATTTCTCTCGATTTTAATTTTCATTAAAAAAATTACATTTAATTTTAAAAATCGACACACAGATTGATTTAAAAAAAAATAACGTCACAACAAGACATTAAAATTGAACTTATGTTACCAAATTATAACAATTCAAATAGTTTTTAACATGATCCAATGCATAGCATTGTCAACACATATATGTATAAATAAGGCCTAGGGTCTAACTAGTTGCCAAACAATGTTCGGAGCAGCACAAGGATTCATTCTTTCCTGAAGACAATTGTGTACAATTAAGCATGTACAGTGCAAATTTCAAAGGTAGAAGACTTGCCAAACAATGTTCGGAGCAGCACAAGGATTCATTCTTTCCTGAAGACAATTGTGTACAATTAAGCATGTACAGTGCAAATTTCAAAGGTAGAAGACTTGCCAAACAATGTTCGGAGCAGCACAAGGATTCATTCTTTCCTGAAGACAATTGTGTACAATTAAGCATCTACAGTGCAAATTTCAAAGGTAGAAGACTTGCCAAACAATGTTCGGAGCAGCACAAGGATTCATTCTTTCCTGAAGACAATTGTGTACAATTAAGCATTTACAGTACAAATTTCAAAGGTAGAAGACGGTCTAATGATATTAATCTACAAACTGAGTTCAAAACTTATACTGTTTGATTGCAAGGTTATCTCAAATAATCTATATATCAATATTTGCATTTAATCCGCCTTACTATAAATCGACAAGGAAGCCCGTTGTAGACACATTGGATATTTTAATTTCAATCAAGCTATATACATATATAGCAGTACGGGCATTAGAATGATAATTTTTACTTAAAGCCTACATCTTTACGAGTGCCTGATAATTTTGTTCTAATTGAAATAGCACCTAGTAAAACACACATACAACCCTAATATTATTTCTATATTTAGAAAGTGCTGTTACAGACAAACAAGCAAACGAACGGACATATTCAGCATCCGCAAAGTTCCCAAGATTTAGGAGATAATTTCACCATTAAATGGAAAAAGCGTGTGGTCATACAACCTTTTAAGAAAAATTGTTTGGGCTCAGAGATTTGTATCAGATGCTACCGACTGATAACGTATTCTAGGAATGATTTTCCGAAATGTGCAGATCTGGCACATCAAAATGTAACAGGTATTTGTGTTATATACATTGTATATTGTCCACATTAATGATGCCACGTGAAACGTATTTTCTTCGTATCATGATTTACAAAATAAACTATCATATGACGGTGGTTCATCTTCTGTATTCGATGTAAGTGGTGTTGATGGTGATACTGAAAAAATTAAAATAAAAAGATAAACAAAATTATTTAAAATGAAGCATATATCAAATATTCCTATTTAAACATTATTAATAATCCGATAATTATGTAACCGCGTCAAAATATATAACATCATCTGTTTTAATAAAAACTTTTTACGAATTGATTTTATTAAAGAACGGGGTCACTTCCTTCATAACTACTGGATATTTCATTTATAAACTGTGTTACAATCCTCGTCACACGCGAGGTGATTCAGACAGGTCTAAACACACACACACACACACACACACACACACACACACACACACACTATATATATATACATACATATATATATATATATATATATATATATATATATATATATATATATATATATATATATATATATATATATATATATAAGTAAGTTATTGAATTGCTAAAGTATATACTAGTTGAAACTTGTGTTTTTTTACTTTTTTGGTACTTTTTTACAAACTAGGGTGCTAGGAACCTATTTATTATATTTAAATCTTATGTCACACACAAAGATGTCGCAAGCAGATCTAAAGACTGTACACTTGGAGCACTTTTAGGCGCGTGTGTAAAATTATCTTATTGAGTTGATATTGTGTAGAGCTAGTTAATACTTGTGTATTTCATTTTGGTATTGATTTTTTTTTAAATCTGGGGTGTTAATAATCATACTAATGAAAAAGAGTCGCGCTACTGATCACCATTTTTGTGACTTTTTCACTGCCTGCCCAAAGACGGCAGTGTTTATTGTGTTTAGTGATAAACTGTTACGTGACAATATATGTTTATCGTGTTGTAAAGTTTTTTTGACATGTTTGTTGAAGTGTGCTATGGCTATCTTTTTAGCAATATATTATATTCAAGTACAACTTTCTATATTTCATGTTTACTGTTGATTTTAAAAAACAGAATTTAAGAGAATTGACAATGCAAAAAAAAAAAAAAAAAAAAAAAAAAAAAAAAAGTTTTTACCTGCCATTTGAAGTTTTTGTTGTTTTAATATGTCGTTGGAATTCGTATTTGAAGAATGAAGAATTGGTATTTGTTCTGGCGGCGCTGATGGAACTACAGGATTTCTTCTATGAAACGTAACTTTAGGACTGTTACTGTCCGAAAGCATTAATTCTGGCTGAATTTGCATATTAGTCTCTTGTGTATCAGCACTATTAGACCTAATATTAGGTTCATGTACACGGTGTCTATAGTCAATGTTATCTGGTAATAAAGTTTCCTGATTTTCAATTGTTTGTGAATTCTGTTTATCCTTATTATGAGCACGGTACATACAACAGCAACAAAGTAAAATGATAGACACTATACTACCAACGGCTAAACCAATCGCTGCAGCTATTGAGAGATTGATATCTGAAAATATGTTTAATGAATTGATACATCCAACTTACAAAGTACTAAAAACATTAAATCTGAGCATATAAGTAAACAAAAATAACATTTTTATCCTATGATTTACTTTCCTTAAGTGCATTTTTGATTGAAAAATAATTTCATTTATTTATTTTTTTGTTATGTTGTTATGTTACTAGAACACATGCAACAAATTTTACTTTACTTATTCATTCAATTAATCGATTACTATTATTACCATCAACATCACAACCATCATTATTATTTATATTATTATTATTTTTATTATCATCATTATTATTTAGCAGCTTCCAGTAATTTTTGTCTATATTTAGCAAGTGTCTGTATAGCAAGTATCTCTTGCTCCAGAATCTTGAACATTTAAACTATGTAAACATCATACTAGAACATCAAAAGATAAACACAGTTACTACAGACACTTTTTATTTTTTATGTGATAACCGAGAAAAAATGTGTTACTAAAGTACATGTTCCTGTCAATAGGCTGTCCGACACAGAAAGTTAAATAGGATACGTATCATTAAGAAATAATTAATCATATTTCTTATAAGTCATCATTAAAAATTCATAAAAGCAAAACAAAACATTTTAATGAAAAATATAAATAATTAACTAATTACAATATAAACAAGAATTGTGAACTTATATCGCTGTATGTAACTTAATGAAAATACATTTTTCATTCATGTTTTGAAAGCTGCAACATAACGAATTTTAAAATGCGGTCCCTCCTACACACTAGTGACTTTTTTTAAAAGTGTTAAATTTAGCAAAAATAAGTTTTCTTGATTTAATTGTAAAGTATTTCTTTTTCTTCAATAATGCAATGTAACATACCTGCTTCTAAACTAACTTATAATGCAATGTAACATAACTGCTTCTACACTAACTTATAATCAAATATAACATACCTGCTTCGACACTAACTTATAATGCAATGAAACATACCTGCTTCTACACTAACTTATAATCAAATATAACATACCTGCTTCGACACTAACTTATAATGCAATGTAACATACCTGCTTCTACACTAACTTATCATGCAATGTAACATACCTGCTTCTACACTAACTTATAATGCAATTTAACATACCTGTTTCTACACTAACTTATAATGCAATGTAACATACCTGCTTCTACACTAACTTATAATGCAATGTAACATACCTGCTTCTACACTAACTTATAATGCAATATAACATACCTGCTTCTACACTAACTTATAATGCAATGTAACATACCTGCTTCTACACTAACTTATAATGCAATGTAACATACCTGCTTCTACACTAACTTTTAATGCAATTTAACATACCTGCTTCTTCACTAACTTATGATGCAATGTAACATACCTGCTTCGACACTAACTTATAATGCAATGTAACATACCTGCTTCTATACTAACTTATAATGCAATGTAACATACCTACTTCAACACTATCTTTTAATCCAATGTAACATACCTGCTTCTACACTAACTTATAATGCAATGTAACATACCTGCTTCTACACTAACTTATAATGCAATGTAACATACCTGCTTCTACACTAACTTATAATCCAATATAACATACCTGCTTCTACACTAACTTCAAGTTCTAAGTAACTACCACTAAGTTGCTCGGCTATTATCTTTATTCCAAGATAGTCTCCTTTTGAGCACCATTTATCTGGGAACTTATTATGACAGTCAAATGTCTGTAAAAGAAAGAATGCTTCAAACGTACAAAGAGCATGAACTAACATGATGATGACTTTTACATAACAAGTTAAAGTGTTTGAAACAGATTGATAACTGTTGTGTATAATCGATATACTTGATACATGGAAGGATGATTGATTAAACCAACTAGTCATCCATCAGATTAGTAATTGGCATGTTTAATGTAGTGATTTTCGGGATATAACATTATTCCATTTATCTAATGCGCCCATCCTTTTTCAATGTCAAATGAAAACAAGGGCGTGATATATCTTGCCGTGGTAATTATTACGTTCGCTTAGCTGGGTTCACAACGCAAAGACGATCTTCGTCTAAGGAGGAGCGTAATAAGTTTTGTTCAATGCATGTGTTCAGTTACAATATAGAGACAATGTGGCATCTAACCAATATCCTTGCCTTTGTTCAAAATAGTTAGAATTGAAACTAATATTTACAACACAAAAAGAGGAGAATGAAGGCAAAATAAATATCCAAATGTTTTTAATTTATTATTCATTCAAACAAACCGTAAAACCTACCTTTGTCGCCCATAGAGCAGTAACACCATCATATAGTTCTAATTTTGGAATGCAATTTTCAAAATACTTTTTAACTAGCCTAACACAGACTCTATAGCTTGTATCGACATTTTTCGGGTTCTTTCCTATAAGCCTGTTGCACACCAGAATTTGAATGGATGACCGTTCCAGTATACCAGATATTTTTCGTATTGTGTCATGTCGTGTATATTATATGTTTCGCTACAGTCCCAATCCTGGAAATATACTGAAATTAACAAAAAAATTAAATACTAGTAATCTTAATTTTTATCTTTGTGCTTTCTTTTCTTAAGTAATAATTTTTATTTAGAAACTTCCATTGTTCTGAACGTCATAACATGACCAAAATCCAAAAATAGGACAATTGCTCCTCTCTCTCTCTCTCTCTCTCTCTCTCTCTCTCTCTCTCTCTCTCTCTCTCTCTCTCTCTCTCAGGCACACATGTACGCATCTCTTCTCTTTCACACACCACACACACACACACACACACACACACACACACACACACACACACACACTTTCGCCCTCTCAGGCACACATGTACGCACGCCCCCCCCCCTCTCTCTCTCTCTCACACACACACACACACACATACATACACACACACTATTGACTGTTTCGTTCTATAATATACCTGTGCTTAACTCTACATAACATTAAAATGACGTAATACACGATAACACAAAAATCAATGAAGTTAAATAATCATGTCACCATTTTATAGATCTCTTATGATTCTATAGAACGTGAGGTTTTGTTATATCATTTAAATAACATACTCTTAGCGCCATAAGTACCACCAATAGTTACTTATATGAGAATTAAAATAAATAACAAAACAACATATCGATTGATTTTTAAATTATTGAAATCAATCTTTAGTCTGTTCCTTCCAGGGATTCAGACTCTGGTGCTTATCAAGTATTGGGAGATTGACCTGAAACAAGCTGACAACTGACTCTAAATTTGATCAGATGACTTGTTTATGGTAGAGCTTGTGTCCCTAACATTAAATAATACCGCATGGCAATCCATCAACTCAAACATGTTATTACCTTAATCCGATTCTCCATTCTCCGATTTTAAATACATGTATGAACATAATAAATTAACCTATCAACACAATTTTTGAAACAAACTTATATTTTTAATATTTTTTTTACAAAAAGTACATACAATGTGTTTAAAGACAAAAGGAGGGTGTGCGCTATTTTTAGATAGTCACAATAAGACCTTCAAAAGGCCCCCAGTAGAAATCGTACAAATATCACAGTACATCTGATTGTTAAAAATGGCTACCGATAACTAATCTTGCATTACATATAAAATAATTCTACAAAAATCAAACACATTTCTAAATGATAATATTTTGAAGAATTAAAATAAAATTATTTAAATAATAACTTACATATTTTGTCATAACCGTAACAAAATCTCCATAAACATAATATAAAGAAAGAAATTGTGTTGAGCAGCAGTCCTAACGGCAACATCAGTAACAATCAATAAGATGTAAGAGGCCCAACAAGGGTTTTATACACAACACAAAACAACACACAGTAATTGAATATAGCTCTGCAATTCTACCAGACTTTTACTGTGTAGAAATCGATTCTAACTGTTTGAGCTTTGAAATTTTTTAGTGTTTACCCAAGATTATAAACTAAAGGTTTATTTTATAAGCATAAAAGTCAACTTCGTCTAAAGTTAAATATTAAAAAAAAAACAACAATGCAATAAGCAAATATGCATTCTACCAGACATCAAACATCTGCAGAAAAATCTGGATATTCTGATCAATTTAATAAGACAGTTCTTGTTAACCCAGACGTTTCTATGCGTTTACAACTATCTAAGGGAAATTTATGATCTATTTTTTTCTTGTTTTTCTGGCATCTTAATAATTTTAATTAAAATAAATTACAATATCTTCACATAAGATCATGTTTACGTGTATTGTATATGATAAAGGGATTTCTTAAAAACACTTTCCTTGGTCGTGATGGCCGGGTCTGACCAAGGCTTGAAAATTGGAAGTGACTGTTCTTCGCCAAGCACTCGGCATAAAGAAATGAAATTATGGTCCTTCAGATTTGACCCTTAAAACCGATGTCCCGTGTCACGGCAGGCGTGGTACGTTAAGAACACTCCCTGCACATTGCCCTAATCGCACTGCAAAGGTCAATATTTCTGCCACTTCACCTAAAGCAGGTGACATCTCGAAATATTCTTAACTGGGACGTAAAACCCCATTAAATCAATCAATTAATCCTTGGGTCGTGATTTGGTTATGCTAATTTTATCACTTGTAAGCTTGGACCTAGATGTAATACGAGTATCAAAGATTTCTATTCCAGAATCTTCTTGTTACCTTCAAATTTTGTTTGTGTAAATTGTTCCTATTAATGGACAGACACTCAATAATGTCTCGTATTGTAACATAAGCAAAAGGGTAATCCGAAAACTGAAACAAATCATTCATCTATGCCTGTAAATATGTTATTTCGTTATAAACAATTTTAACAATAAAGCACATGTTGTTGCGTGAGGAATCAGTCCAAACTTACATGTCATTCTCTGATAAAATCTGTTTTAAAAAAGTTGTGTAATTTGAAACATTTTTAAAACACATAGAAAGGATCAAATGGTAGACATATAGATATAATTTTTTAAATTTTTAAAGTGTATTTTACAATCTTTTACAAAAACTTAAATGTTTACGCAGTCAGTATTTCACATTTTTATCTTTCTATCTTTCAGTTTTTTCTTCATTTTAAATAAGGAAAAACGACGGTCATGAAATTTAAATTTTTATACAATAATATATTCAAAATTTCGCATATGGCAATATTTTATTTTATTTAATAAAAATTCATAATTTTGCATATGACAATATTTAACTGTATAAAAATTAAAAATTCCGCATGACATTTTTTAAGAATAGGTTTGTACAAATATATATGACGTGATAATAAGTCAAACACTGCCTTAATGTATTTTAAAAATAATTACACCATAGCAATAAAATATCTGAGTAGATATAATTTTTGTATGAAAATATTATGCTGTTGTTTTAATGTTGTTTAACGTCGCATCAGCAATTTTTCGGCTATTCACGAAATAGCAAGGTTATTATTGTCTATTAATTAATCTATGAGCAACGTCGTGTATGCATGTGTTGTGCAAGTGTGTATTATGGTCTGCCGTGTACTAGCACGGACCTAGCCCCATTGTAATGGTAAGGTGCTAGCTCATCGAGTCAGTATACCGCAAACAAACATTCCGATCCCCAGTCCATTATTCTCGTACCAATTAAATCAGTCAATACTCTTAGTACTGAGCACCAGGCGAAGAAGCAGGATCGCCTTGTATGTAACCCGGCCGAGGTTCGAACCCACGAACTTCCGCTCTACGCCCGTTCTGAAGACGCTCTACCACTGAACCACCGAGGTGGTCGTAAGACAGAGACCATTTTCGCTATAAATAAATAAATAAAAATAAATAAATAAATAAATAATCTCGAACGACTAAATCAGCGGGTTTAAAATGGGATTTTAAAAGTTCGGCTAATACAATTAGGGAACAAGATCTCCACAACAATATAAAGTTTAACAGATGAAATCTAAACTTTGACAGAAATATTAATGGTTATCTTATCTTTCAGCGGACAGACAGCCCCAATTTGATACGGGTATATGTATTTATTTTAAAAATGACAATAAATTTTCATGGTAAATACTTCTATATTTTCACATCGGTAAACGACCGATTAGTTAGCCCAAAATTTGACCTGCGTTCTTCTTCATTATTATATTTCAAGGTATATCTAGATAGTTTAAATACTCTATCAGTAAGGTTGTTACTTTAATAAGATGTCTAAAAAACAAATAAAACCCAGGTTTTATCAGAAAAGCATCTGTATCACTTAGTTAAAAGCTTTATTGTCATTAATTTCATCATCATTAAGAAAAAATTGGCTTTGTAAAATGTATATGAAAATTTGTAGTTTTATATTTTGTCGATCCAAAGAAAATCAAGTATTTAAATGCATTTTATTCAATTTTACATGTATTTTATTCATGAGTAATTGCGATTGATTTGGTTATGATGTATACTGGTCAGGTATTAAACAACTTTATACAAGAAAAAAAAAGGGAAAAAAGACAGAGAAAATTTCGGGAAAAAACTTAAATCACGAAGGCTTTTTTAACTTTTGAAATTTCGAGTCTAGAAATTCTTTTTTATCAAGCAAGACATCTTATTTGAATCATATTATTAACATGTTAAAATCCTAAGTGAAAAATTGAACATATAATCCCCATATTACCCTCAAGCACCGGTCTCTATTTTGGTAAGCAATATTTACTTTCGTTTCATATATATAACTTTTAGAGTGCGCAGTATGACATGTGGATATAAATATATATATAAATAACAAAGTATACAATGCACATGTATATCTTTCACTAATCAGAGCAAAACATATAGGACGTTTGCATACTTGAAACAAGAACTGATGGGTAATTAATACTTATATCATTTTTTAAAATCTTTAAAATTCAAAAGACAAGTTCAAAAATACCTTTATGTAAGTAAGTGACCTATAAGTTACAAGTAGTAAAAGAAGATTGTTAGTCACGAAAGATAAAGATGTATAAACTTCGGATAAAAAGACAGTCGGTCTCTGTGGTTACATACTGAAGTACATATTCTTTCCACGGTTTATTTTAAAATATTTTATTGGTAAAAATGAAAGTATCGTCGAAGTTTATTATAGTGGCCACAATTGGTTTTATCTTGATGCTTATTTCTATCAGTACACCGGCATGGAGTGTGTTTTTGGTCCGTGGGACTTGGTCCCGTGCTGAGATTCTTGAAATATTGGAGGGTCACAGTGACGAGGATGGCAGTAGCAGTAGTGAAGAATCCGACGAAGATTTGGAAGATAAGGTGGGTAAAGGAAGAGTTGGTACTAATATAACAATTACGAAAGTAGAAGGTTTATTATCAAGCCAAGAAAAAGATACAGAAACATCCACAAAAGTTATAGGACTTTTGAAGCTGGAGTCTCAGAGGCATCACCAGTCAATCTTTGTACGGAACAGATATCACGGAATATACATTCATCACGGCCTTTGGTATAGTATTGTTTGTGACGTTTTAACATTTGATGGTAGAGACGATTGGAAGAGTTGTAGATATGATTCCAATAAAGATGACTATGATAGATTCAATAGATTTATACCTGCTGGCGAAACTCAGACATATTTTGAAGGTAATTGGATTTTACTAATTCTTATTTGGTTCTTTCTTTTGTCATACATCGTTTTTGAATTGAAATGAACTTCTATCAGTCCATAATTGTTTTTCATATACATGTACATATTTGGAGAACAAAACTCATCCATATTTAAACAAAATCATTAAAAGTATTTCAAAAATACTGACCTGATAGGGAAAAATAACCAGATTTATTTAAAAACTTTCTTTAATTCTGTGCATATAACATTTTTCATGTTTTCAACAACACTGTTCAAAATATCCCTTATGCATTTTTTCATGTTTTCAACAACACTGTTCAAAATATCCTTTATGCACCTTCCTAGTTTACAACATAGATGTGATGTCATGATTTAGATATTCATTTTGATCACCCAACAACAATGAACACCCGATTATTAACTTTTGTCTCTTTCCTACAATTTTTCCAATGTAAAAAATAAAAACTTTTAAAACTATATCTACATGTATTGCATCTTTGGACATCGATTTTTTTCATATTTTTTCTTAAATTCAACACCGTATAGTTTGCTTATTAATTCAATTGACCTTCTTTGTTAAGCTTTAACCTGAGAAATAAATAATCGGTTCTGTTTAATTCAGTTCCGGATAATTCATATTTTTCAAGATAAATTTTTTAATTTATGGCGACAAACCATTTCAAGGTACTAAAATTTCAAATGTTCATTCTGTTCACTATGTTTAAATTTCAGCGACAAACCAATTCATAATAGTTCAATTTCAAATGTTCACGCTGTCAATTTTTTTTAATTTCAGCGACAAACCAATTCATTTTACTATAATTTCAAATGATATCATCCTTTTTATTTTAATTTTTTTATTATTTTTTTTTTTTTTTTGCTACAATGTCAAATGTCACCCTTTAATTAAAAATTAAATTTCAGCGACAAACCAATTCATGGTACTACAATTTCAAATAGAGACTACCCTGAGTTTAATATCATTGGTTATCGCCATGGTAACGCTTGGTACTTACCAGAAAGGTTTTCTTGAGAAGAAGGTGTTCCTTTACTTATGTTGTGTGCTGTTTTTTATTTCAGGTATGTATTTTTTAACATGTAACTCTGTAGCTTTTGTTAATTCTTATCGTTTAATATAGTACCTGTGTTTATCCGGCTGTTATTGCCGTATTAACTTAATGTGTTTCAAAAACAAAGTGGTTGTGGGAAAGAAAATTGAAATCACTGTTGTCAATTGACTTGGAGAACGGCACATGCGGTATTTACAGTGAAAAGTATTTCAAAAAAAAAGAAAGAGAGTATTCCTGTTTCAATTATCCTCACTTTATAATACTAGATATTATTCTATTTTAATTCGATTTAGACATATGCTGGTATAATTTTGACGGAAATATGTATTTTTACAAAAATAAGGCGTTACAGAATATAATTATTAAATTGCCATGGTGTTTGCTTTCCTTGAGTCAAACGCCTCTCTCTCTCTCTCTCTCTCTCTCTCTCTCTCTCTCTCTCTGCGCAAAACAATTATTACATTATTGTACATGGAATTTATTTTAAATTTATTTTACAGGAATCCTATTTTTGATAGCTGCAGGTAAGTCGTTTAAACGCATTTCGGAGACAGTGACGGCACTGGGAAAGATTTCGGATAAAGTTCAATTTGAAGTGGAAGCACCATGGAGTCCAATTATTGGAGGCATTGGAGCGACAATGGTAGCTGGAGTTGCGCTCAGTCTTATGTTGGTGGTATCTGGAAAACATAAGAAAGCTTTAGCCAAAACTTCTAAAACTACCCGAAAAATTTACTCAGTGCTAAAATCAAAACATGACGCAGAAATGGATCTGATCGCCCAGCCATCGTATATATCAGATGTCGAAACAGAGAAAAAGACAAATTCACATCCGTAAATCATTACAACTATTATAGTTAACTGTAGTGCTAATTATAGATTTTATAATCTTTCTTTGATTGTTAACACATGTTATAATAATTAATTACAATCATTCTTACATCACTAAAAACCGGCATATAGTGTTATTTTTCGAAAAAAAATTAAATAATGCAATTGTAAAATTCTAGAATTGATGTTGAGAAGCAAAGATATAGAGCAAAGCGGTTAGTTATATGACAGAAACATCAGATTGGTCAATTGTACCCATTAAAAACAAATTGAAGTAACTTTCTAGAGCATTTTTTAACAAAAAAAACTTTCAAAAGTAACTTGGAGGGTCCTATATATTAGTACAAATGTTAATTTATGTTATAGATGTTTTATCAGTTTTAGATACTGTAGTGATACATTCACGACGTTAACACCATATTGTCCAGTCCAGTGTTCGTCAGGATATAATTGTATGTATTTGTTGCTTCTTATTGTCATATGATCTTTAGTAAACTAATAAATAAGATAGAAGATTCTAAGTCTAAATCTATAGCTATTGTTAATTCTATCGGCGACATTTAAAACAGATCGTTTTAAATATCGCTGTTTCTATTTTCATCTACACAATAAGCTATCGCTGACCTATAACGATCGGTGTTCTTTCTCATCTTGCCATGTTCACTGTTTAAGCATTTTTGGTTTCTTTTCAATAACCAGTTTAAACAAGATGTGTCACATGGCATTCATGCATAGAGCAGCATCATGTTTGTAAAATTTGATCTTATGTGTAATTTCAGAAAGGATTAAGCTTTAACAAAAAATAAAATAAATAATATCAACTGCCTTTATCAGATTTCTTTAATACTTGGTCTACATGATTTTTTATTTAATATTTTAAAATTTTTCAAATGAAAAAAAAAAGCATTTTTTAAAGTTGTAACGACTCCCAACTATCATATTAGTAGTACATTGCAACAACAAGATACGGGATGTATGTTCAGTTCAGTGTGTCTTGTTACTTTTGTTTTGGTATTGTGAGTACTTGGTTGTTATGGAAACTGCCTAGTAAAGGTATGCTACTGTAACATCCGATTTGATTTACAAATTCTGTAACTATGTAAAATACTGTGCTATAACAATTTTCTAACGGTATTTCGAATTACTTTCAAAACTAAATTAATAGTAATAAAAAAAAAATAATATAAAAGATATTACTCAATACTTGCCCAGGATTAATTTCTCAATACTCAATATTTAATTTTCTACCTTTCTTGTGTGTTCCGGACTTTCGAGGAAATGTGACACTAATGACTAATGTCTCAGATTATATACATGTATTGTGTTAAGTTATCCAAACCTTTGTGTTTTGTTATGATAAGTATGATTTCTACACTTGTTTTAGGTCAGTTTATTATAGAGGTGACTACTATATAGTACAGGTCGCTTTTTCCGATTAAAATCTAGTGAAAATAGTCGTATGTTGTATTTTTGCACAAAATTGTGCTAATTTTTCTCATTAAAAAGATAAGCTCGAATTGAATAAAGGATTTTGTGACAAAAAGTTTGAAATTTAAAACTACAAATGGATATTTGAGATTTTTTCAATCCAGACCGAAAGGGGCATATTCTCGCAGTTTTGAGAAATTGCTTTATCTGATAGTAAAAATTGGGTTAAATGATGAAATAAACGTAATTTTGAATTTAAAACATGAACCTTAATGGTTCTGACATACTCACTTGATAAATAATGAATAGTTGAAATGTTGTACTTTCAAAATAGAATTCGTTGCTTAAAATAAGATAAAAAAAACTAATGTAGGAGATACAAAATGCAGTTATTAAATACCAACAAAGTAAAAAAGTTGTGAAATTGGAAAACGTTATAAAAACTCAAATCCGCTTCAAAATTGCAAGTTATGTCTTGACCTTCACCTTCGACCATGGTTGGTGTAACAACTTATTTTTTTAAAAGTGACATCAGCGGTAAAATCTTTTCAAAAAATGGCAAAAAATTTAAAGGTCATTTACGAAACGTCAAAACGGAAACCCTAAACACAAAATTTTACATATAGTCAAGACACAGCAATTTCGAGGTTTTTATCCCAAATACTTTGATGATCCTCATCTTTGACATTCGCTTCATTAAAAAAAAAAACAATGCTCTAGAACATCAAAGACTTAAATCTTCATTGAAACATATCAAAATGGGTAAAACATTTGTAAAGAGCCCATGATAAAACATAAGGTCACTAGTTGACGTTTGACCTTGACCGCATTTTAATGGTTATTTCAAGAAAATTTTAAACTGAAAATTTCAAGTCATTTATATCTTCAAAAAGTCGTGTTATAGCGATTTGAAGTCATTTTGAGAAAACAACAACAACAATGCATAACCCATTTTTACCGAATTTCGGATATGAACAAACCATAAGCTTGAGTCCCCACAAAAGCTTAATATTTATCCAATTGTCGTTTTTGAATTCGATTTTTCAAAAAGACTTTACGTTCTAAGTCACCTTTACTTTTAGTGTTGGTTGTCATGAAAACGAGTTCAGTGGTTCTTCTGACCAAGTTTCATGGAAATCAGTGGAACAATTTCAGAGGAGAAATCGAAAATGTATGTTAACGACACACATACACACATACGTGCAGATACACACGCTGTGCTATGTCACAAACTCACATGAAAGTCACGGTTCTTTCGGATGAGAACTTAAAATAAACGAGGTCCCGTGTCATGGTAGGCGATATAAGTGGAATATTCTTGACTGGGACGTTAAACATCATAACTCAACATGTATATCTTAAATCACACTAGTACATCTAGACTACATCATGTGAATGACACACACACGCAACCACACGTGCATATACACACGCTGCGCTATGTCACTAAGCTCACATGAACTTTTGCCAGGTGAGCTAGAAATATTGCGATCTTTTTTATTGGCACACTGCTGTATAACAGAGAGGCAAAATCTAGATACGTAATTCATGAAATGCCATAAATCTGAGTTAAACAAGCCAAAACTCCGCTTTGTATGACATATTACACAAATGCATTACGTAATCATATGTTGCCTTTCCAAAAATATAGTTTCTGTTGATTGTTGGTAGACGACGTATGTAATTGAGTCATTTCTCTATAATTTAGCCGCAGATTTATACAATAATCCGTTGTTACTTCTTTCAGTTTATACAGCGTCTGGAACAAAACTTTTACTTTATTTTGTTGTTGTTTTGATTTACATTTATTATTATTATTATTGTTATTTATTATTATTTTTTATTTTTTAATTATTTTTTTTTACCTTTTTTTGGCATAAAAACAACATTGAAAGTGTATTCGTAATATGATTTACTTTTCGGCAAACTTGTGTGTGCCGCAAGAAAAATTTCACTTTTTGCTTAGACTAGTATTTTTTATTTTTGAAAATCATAAATTCAACCCAAGTGCGGTTTCCCAGGATCTAAGCGATGCATTCGAAACTGTCATAGGCAAAATCTTAAATCACGTCAATACAAGTGAACTTCCATTGACTATGCACGACAGTTTAAGATATTCGCGCGTCTGTATATATTTCACAATATTTATTTATCTTAAAAATGTCCCATTTGTTTGTTTACTATCGTAGTCAGATTATCAATCATGTCACGACGTGATACAAAGACAGAGGAACTATGGAAAACACAGGGCTATAATGCAATGTGTTGTGGATTACTAATTCAGAGTAGTCGTTCGAGAAGAATTATTTTGAAACTAGCATAAGCGTACCTGTTTTCGTGGAAAGAACTTGTGTTAAAACTTTTATGAAGAAAAGTTATTCGTGGTGACGTCACAGCATAAACTTAAACAAGCCTCATGTTTGATATCTTCTAACTGATAAACACTCCGTTTTGTTTACAAATATTTATTTATAGTTATCTGATTAAATCACGTGAATGCATTAAAACTTCTATAAAATCACAATTAAGACAGTTAATTAACGTTTATTTCACAAAGAGCAAATACGATAGAGGTTACAAATGGAGGTTTCAACGAAGTCCACCATATTTCTGTTTTTCACCGCTTTTGGACTTTTATTACAAATTGTAGTATTTTCAATACCGGGATGGTTTGTCTTCAATTTTCCTGTTAGTATTAATGATTATCCGGATAACTGGAAACCTGGTAATGTTGATCCCTACCCTAGCTACAGAACAACTACATGGCACCCTCGTCCTGTATTATACCGGACACATAAATCCATCTCCATCGGATTGTGGTATTTTATATCTTGTATTGAAAGCCATGATGAGATATTTGACTATTATAGAAAAGGAAGGCACCATTTCCATGAATGTTTCCATAGTACATTTGAAGATGCAGACGACAAAGTTTATGATTTACCTGATGAAGCTTATCCTTTAAAGGACATATATAACAAAGTTGGAGGTATATGAAATGCCATAGCCGTCTTATACGGTACAAAATGGTTTATGAATTCAATTTATCATGATATTATTCATTTCATCGTTATTTGTTTTGGTTTTACCATTATATATTCTAGTTTAATCATTATATGATTTGGTTTTATCATCATAGGGTTTTTTGTCATTATATGATATCAGATCACTATGATAAGCATTCGCCATTATATGGATATATTTCATCATTATATTATCTCATCATTATATTTTAAAAATGCAAACCCTATTATATGTTTCCAAAGCATCATTGTATGATCGCAAAACGTCTTTAAATGGTGAATGCAAATATGGCAAACGTCTTCGTGAATCTGAATCAATGTCACAAAGACGTTCGTCAGATTTCCAATCATCATATAATAATGAAGTAAAAACATATAATGATAATCAATCATAATTATAATAATCAGACCAAATAATATAATGGTAAATAAAATTTTAAAACCATCTCATATAATGAAAAAAACTAAAAAATATAATAGTAAAACCAAAACATAATGTACATATAATAATAATAATAATAATAATAATTTCATGATAAAATAAATTCATATGCCATTTTGTACCATATAAGACAACTAAGGCGTTGCACAGAGGTAGGTAATAAAAGTTTTTTTCCCGGTACTCTTCTCGCTTGGTTCCTAAAGAATAATACCAGTGACCCCTCGTATAACATCAGGTTTACCACGAGAACGACCGATTGTATGTTCACTGTCCTATGTGCATTACAAATGGATGTCACATGGACAGCTGGTATGGTAATGATATAGATGGGGCATTTTTAACGTTAATTTCTGTTTTACACACACACACACACACACACACACACACACGCGAAGTTAAATACTATCAATTTATAAAACAATTATTGTTCGGATAAGTTAAGTTCTCTAGAAAAAAAATATGACACTATTAAAATGAAAATATGATTAATAAATTCCAGTCTTTAAAGATTTATCAGAACGTCTCAAATAATGTAGTTTGAAGCCGCGCCGCCCTAACTTTAACATTATTTCCGTCTCAACTTGTTATCTAAAATTTAATGATGCTTATAGTCAATCCTGTTTTACTTGCAGTCGCCGGACCACTTGGGTTATTGGAGCTTCGTATCGAAGCCTGTTTAGGACTCCTTCTGTCAATCCTTGGCGTTGTATTCTTATGTATATATAAACACAGAGGTTGTAAAGTTCGAGGGGTTGGATTAACAGCGTTCTTTTCTTTGACAATTTCAGGTAAGTCAAGAAATCCAAGTCAGAAAAAATTCTGTTTTTAGAAAACTTGCTTCATATTGACATGTCACTGTCTTTGTTCCCCGTTAGATGGACCTAAGTTTAGGATAAACATTGATAATGTGTGGTTGACTGTTACATCTGAAATAAAACCAATTATCAACAATGCAATTTTTACCGGAGGAAATTCGATCAAGCTTAACCTACTTTAGGCAAGTGCTTATTTTAAAACCTGCTTTCCTACAAATTTAAAATTGAGCAAGACACTTCAGACACATCAAATATATCCTTAATACTGAGATAAGTATTTGTATTTAGGTATTCTAAAATAGCATAAATAAAGTTGTTACTGAAAACACGAACTTGGCAACGGACAATGCAACCGAGAACGCATAACAGTAAAAACTTTAAAAAGAAACGGGTGAAATGGACATGTGAACAGACAAGCAATTTTTTGGAACATTAGGAAATCTCGGGGGAAAAAAATTTCCTCGCGGAAGTAAGGCAATATTTAAAGTTTAAAAGCCAATCTAAAAAGACGGTAACACGTGACTAGGATGAAATCAATATATAAAATTTGAAACAAAATCTAATTATTTGAATCATTTATTTATTTATTTATTTATTTATTTATTATCTGTTGCAGGTGTTCTTAACTGGGTAGCCGTTGGTAAGGCAGTTACAACAACTGCGTTAGCTTATTTTGTGTTTGCTGCCAGCGACTGGGATGTCGAAGGTGTGGCAATACCATATGCTCCAATTTTAGGTGCGTTCGGTGCAACGTTTACTCTTGTAGGAGCAATAGGTGTACTCTACATAATTACCCGGGGTCACCCAAAGGCGGAACAGAAACAGATATATACGGGAAAAGGATGTAATGTTCCCTTTCAACAAATGCCATCGACGCCGATAAATGAATAATAATACACCGTGAGGAAAACTGGTTTCTTATGAAGAATGCTAGTAAAAAATAAAAAAGTGCATGACAAAAGTTAACGAATAAGACTTGATCTCAAAACGATTTTTTCTGTCACCTAGAGTATATTGTAATGTTATTTTATTTAGTTCGTCATAAGAAATGGAAAAAAAGGACACGAAAATTGTAAAAGACATTAAAAATTAAAGTCCAATGATGACCTTCAGAATAATTTTGATTTTTTGAAGTGTATCTTATTTTATAATAAAATAAACATTTTCACCAGCAGTTTGTTTAATGTTGAAGTTTCGGAAAAAATGACGTACACCAAGTGTTTTTTTCATAGTGTTAAAAGTGCCTCTCGCGATCGGCAATGCAAAATCTATAAGTACTTCTTATAAATTAAAGTGGCATTTTAATAATCCTTTACTGTATTTTGTAAAAGAATGTTTAAAACAGCAAATAACATATTATACATTAGGTCATATATTAGATGAAAGGGAGATTACTAGCTGTAAAACCGTAGGATTTAATAGTACTCTTCTGTCAAGTTGTCCAGTTTCCGTCACAAAAAATAAGTGTCGTTGTTCTAACTTATGTAGTTATGAACAAGGCTCAAGTTTCACAATAATTTCTTAACTAAGATTTTCCTTAACTCAGACAATCTCTTTTGAACTATGAATAAACTTTTTTTTTTTTTTTTTTTTTTTTTAAATATTATTAATAATAATAATAATAAAACCAGATGTTGTAAGTTTGAAGTAATTTTCAAAGAGTTGATAAAATAATTGATATTTGAAATTTGCCAGATTTAGGTTAGGAAAAGTCTTGGCTGAGAAATGATTGTGAAACTGGGGCCAGAACAAAAAAAAAAAAAAAAAAAAAAAAAAAAAAAAAAAAAAAAACCCGTAAAGCTTAAGCTTCCAATCTATTTTAGAGGTTTATCTAGTAAGAAACTATACAATCTTCAATGATCATATAAGTTTTGTTCACAGAAGTCACGAACTTACATCCATTCTAATAAGAAAAAGCAAATTTATGAAATAAAAAATTGTACCTCTTGAATTTTTATGAACGCCATGATTAATAAAAAAGTAAGAAAGTAAGAACAGAAAGCTACTAGTAATACACATAATATAAGTAATTAACGAACTTGATTAGAAGAACTTTGTTTTGAATTGTTATCGTATAACCAAGTCTGGCTAGTTCTTTTTAAATTTCAGGACTTAACGCCGATATTAAGAAAATATAACAATAAATGTTAGGGTTTATAAATGTTAACGCTAAAACTGTTTGATAGTTGTCAGCAAAAAGTACAAATTCTTTTAAATAAATGATATAGATATAAGTTTTACTTATACCAGGACCTATTCAGTGTCATGACAACTGAGAATTTTAAAATTGTGTTTTATTTAATCATTTATAATTCTAAAAAAAATGGCAAAATATTATACTAGTAATTTTTATTTCTTGTTTATACAATAAAATCAGTTTTTTTTACATTCAATCTAAAATATATTACAAATGTATTCAAACACTTTCCAAATTTAAAGCTCTTAGATTATGTCTTGAATATTTATGGTAACTACTTCACTACTTTCACGACCTACCTACCTCTACCTACCTACCTATCTATCTATCTATCTATCTATCTATCTATCTATCTATCTATCTATCTTTATATATATATATATATATATATATATATATATATATATATATATATATATATATGTGTGTGTGTGTGTGTGTGTGTGTGTGTGTGTGTGTGTGTGTATGTGTGTTAAAATAGTCGCATACATATATGCGTTCTTAACAAACATATCTATTTTAAAGCTATTGTCATATATCACTTTTGAATGTGTTTTTATTGTCATATACCATTTTTGAATGTATTTTTATTGTCATATACCATTTTTGAATGTATTTTTATTGTCATATACCATTATTGAATGTGTTTTTATTGTCATATACCATTATTGAATGTATTTTTATTGTCATATACCATTTTTGAATGTATTTTTATTGTCATATACCATTATTGAATATATTTTTATTGTCATATACCATTATTGAATATATTTTTATTGTCATATACCATTATTTAATGTATTTTATGATTAAATTAAAAATGGTATATGACACTATAATTGTCATCATTCATCCTCTCTCCTTTGATCTAAATTATGATATGGCAAGAAGCTTTTAGTGTAGTAAGAGTCCACAGGATCGCAGTCTTGAGCTGTATTGCGATCACGTGATAGAACAAATACCAAGCTTATAGCTGTACCAAGGGTAAATGTTGCGCCGATAGCTCCCACTATCAGACACGCTGGGACAGGTACATAAAATGGTTCAAATGACTCTTTGCCATATAAAATCTGTAACTGTGCAATAGATGTCGCCACTTTGCCAACAGCCGTCCAAATCATTCCGCCTGCAAGAATAAATAAAAAACAAATAATAATAATAATAAAGACTTAAGTATCAATCTGTATAACAAAATATGTTTAATCTAAAAACAACTTTATATGAACTAATGTGATTGGGTAACTTGAATGCTTCTGTCCTGTTAGCAACAAATGCTCCGAACGACGTGCTAATAAAAAATCGGCACGGTTGTAAGGATTTAGTTTAACACTTTCCATGGTTCGAATTTGAGAGAGAGAGAGAGAGAGAGAGAGAGAGAGAGAGAGAGAGAGAGAGAGAGAGAGAGAGAGAGAGAGAGAGAGACTTACCGGACAGAAAGAAGGACAAACAAGCAACAATGCCACATCCTTTCTTTTTTGCAAGACTTTTCTTGTATGACACAATAGCGAGACATCCGACAAAGGAGAATACAAGACCAATACATGCTTCACATCTGAACTCGAGTAGTCCTATAGCCGAGGTTGCTGAAACAAACAATATAACAATGTAACTTAATCAAAATGCTACATACGAAGTTACTAAAAACAGAAAATTATGTTGGTTACTGAAACCAAAATACAAACAATATCACTGGACTAAAAAACAACATAATTGAGAAGGTTACTTAAACCAAGAAGTTACTGTGACAAAATACTATATGCGGGGTCATTGAAACCAAAATATTATATACAAGGTAACTTAAACCAAATTACTAAAGAAAACTGTAGATAAGCATTGAAACCAAAATACTATAGACAAGGTAACTTAAACCAAATTACTAAAGAAAACTGTAGATAAGCATTGAAACCAAAATACTATAGACAAGGTAACTTAAACCAAATTACTAAAGAAAACTGAAATTAGGACATTGAAACCAAAATACTATAGACAAGGTTATTGAAACCAAATTACTGAAGAAAACTGTAGATAGGACATTGAAACCAAAATACTATAGACAAGGTTATTGAAACCAAATTACTGAAGAAAACTGTAGATAGGACATTGAAACCAAAATACTATAGACAAGGTTATTGAAACCAAATTACTGAAGAAAACTGTAGATAAGCATTGAAACCAAAATACTATAGACAAGGTTATTGAAACCAAATTACTGAAGAAAACTGTAGATAGGACATTGAAACCAAAATACTATAGACAAGGTAACTTAAACCAAATTACTGAAGAAAACTGTAGATAAGCATTGAAACCAAAATACTATAGACAAGGTTATTGAAACCAAATTACTGAAGAAAACTGTAGATAGGACATTGAAACCAAAATACTATAGACAAGGTTATTGAAACCAAATTACTGAAGAAAACTGTAGATAGGACATTGAAACCAAAATACTATAGACAAGGTAACTTAAACCAAATTACTGAAGAAAACTGTAGATAGGACATTGAAACCAAAATACTATAGACAAGGTAACTTAAACCAAATTACTGAAGAAAACTGTAGATAAGCATTGAAACCAAAATACTATAGACAAGGTTATTGAAACCAAATTACTGAAGAAAACTGTAGATAGGACATTGAAACCAAAATATTATAGACAAGGTTATTGAAACCAAATTACTGAAGAAAACTGTAGATAAGCATTGAAACCAAAATACTATAGACAAGGTTATTGAAACCAAATTACTGAAGAAAACTGTAGATAGGACATTGAAACCAAAATACTATAGACAAGGTAACTTAAACCAAATTACTGAAGAAAACTGTAGATAAGCATTGAAACCAAAATACTATAGACAAGGTTATTGATACCAAATTACTGAAGAAAACTGTAGATAGGACATTGAAACCAAAATACTATAGACAAGGTTATTGAAACCAAATTACTGAAGAAAACTGTAGATAGGACATTGAAACCAAAATACTATAGACAAGGTAACTTAAACCAAATTACTGAAGAAAACTGTAGATAGGACATTGAAACCAAAATACTATAGACAAGGTTATTGAAACCAAATTACTGAAGAAAACTGTAGATAGGACATTGAAACCAAAATACTATAGACAAGGTTATTGAAACCAAATTACTGAAGAAAACTGTAGATAGGACATTGAAACCAAAATACTATAGACAAGGTAACTTAAACCAAATTACTGAAGAAAACTGTAGATAGGACATTGAAACCAAAATACTATAGACAAGGTTATTGAAACCAAATTACTGAAGAAAACTGTAGATAGGACATTGAAACCAAAATACTATAGACAAGGTAACTTAAACCAAATTACTGAAGAAAACTGTAGATAGGACATTGAATCCAAAATACTATAGACAAGGTAACTTAAACCAAATTACTGAAGAAAACTGTAGATAGGACATTGAAACCAAAATACTATAGACAAGGTTATTGAAACCAAATTACTGAAGAAAACTGTAGATAGGACATTGAAACCAAAATACTATAGACAAGGTTATTGAAACCAAATTACTGAAGAAAACTGTAGATAGGACATTGAAACCAAAATACTATAGACAAGGTTATTGAAACCAAATTACTGAAGAAAACTGTAGATAAGCATTGAAACCAAAATACTATAGACAAGGTTATTGAAACCAAATTACTGAAGAAAACTGTAGATAGGACATTGAAACCAAAATACTATAGACAAGGTAACTTAAACCAAATTACTGAAGAAAACTGTAGATAGGACATTGAAACCAAAATACTATAGACGAAGTTACTGAAACCAAATTACTGAAGAAAACTGTAGATAGGACATTGAAACCAAAATACTATAGACAAGGTTATTGAAACCAAATTACTGAAGAAAACTGTAGATAGGACATTGAAACCAAAATACTATAGACAAGGTTATTGAAACCAAATTACTGAAGAAAACTGTAGATAGGACATTGAAACCAAAATACTATAGACGAAGTTATTGAAACCAAATTACTGAAGAAAACTGTAGATAGGACATTGAAACCAAAATACTATAGACAAGGTTATTGAAACCAAATTACTGAAGAAAACTGTAGATAGGACATTGAAACCAAAATACTATAGACAAGGTTATTGAAACCAAATTACTGAAGAAAACTGTAGATAGGACATTGAAACCAAAATACTATAGACAAGGTTACTGAAACCAAATTACTGAAGAAAACTGTAGATAGGACATTGAAACCAAAATACTATAGACGAAGTTACTGAAACCAAATTACTGAAGAAAACTGTAGATAGGACATTGAAACCAAAATACTATAGACAAGGTTATTGAAACCAACAAATTATTGTAGAATACCTTAGAAGAGGTCATTGAAACTAAAATACTTTAAGCCAGGTACATTAAACCAGCTCACCAATACATGCACCACTATAGAATACCACACACACACACACACACACACACATATATATATATATATATATATATATATATATATATATATATATATATATATATATATATATATATATATATATATATATATATATATATATATATATATAGACAAGGTTACCTATTGTAAACTAAACATACAGTTTTTAGTTCATGTTTACTATCACAATGACATAAAATCATGACTGGTACTTTGAAAGTATGAAACAAAGGAATCTATATAGTTACTTTAAATTCAAACATACAAACTGCATTTTACATATGAGTGTATAAAACACCATTACAATATTATGGCAATTGTTTCAAGGATCTCTGATTTGATAACTTACCTTTAATTTTTTCATAAAATCGTCTAAGCCATGTCATTCCAGCCGGTAAAACTTGTAAATTATATTGAACATCTTCATATCTGCTAAAATAACATTTTCCGAGAATGTCGTCTGTTTCATTTCGCACGCAGGTAAAAAAGAACCATAGACCAGCATGAAGCGTAACAGTAGACGTAACAGAAGTAAATGACTCCCTGTTGACGATTCTATCGTCTGCGTTTTTCGTTTTACCCACTTTTGTCATTTGTGTTTGTTCGTCTGCATGTTTATTTTCTTTTAATGAAAGTTTTTCTGCATTATGCTTGTCTTTGCCCATTCTGTCGTCTGCATGTTTATTTTCATCCAATGGAAGTTTTTCTGTATTATGCTGTTGTTTGCCCATTTTGCCGTCTGCATGTTTCATTTTGTCAACATCTATTCTACGACTATCGTCTAATTTAGATGGCGTGTTATTAGATATTTTATCGTCGGATGTTTTGATATAGCCATCGCCGTTGGAATCTGCTATCTTACTATTCTGTCTTGTCAAATAGTTCATATTTGTCATCGTGTCGTCTGCATCTTTTAAACTTCCGTGGTGTTCTTCTGGATTATTTCGTTCAGCTAATGGCTTTTGTCGAGTGTTAGTCCGGTCATCATTTTGGATATTAGCATGATGATAGTCAGCGTTTTGAATATCCTGAACAAATGCAGTCACATGTAACGGTTTGGTATCCGCATTTTCTGAAGGATTTTTACTATGATCGACTGAAGTCGTCAAAATGACCCATTGAGGACTGCAAAACACCATGACGGTTAACACAAACCCGCACCAAGAAATGATATTCAGTACGCGCAGCTGTGTACGCAGCTCCATGTTATTCAATTGTGGAAGAATAAAATGTGTAAAACAAAACTTGATCAATTATTTTGTTATATGCACTCCGTCTGTGAGATGTGTATGGTTAAGTTGTTTCTCCGATTAGCTGACCAAAGACAATGTATTTTTTCAAAGTGCATATACAAAGTACTTATATTAAATGGTACCGATAATGAGATAGTGCGGTGTTTACGGTGAGATTTGAATAAAATAAATTAAAATATCTTTAAATATTAACTTTAAGACAATGTTATCATTTGTGTCTAAGTTTTTTGTATTGTTCATATTAGCATTGTATTAATTTTTGGCCATTTTATCAAAATCAAGAAATATAGTCCAAATACACAATAACGTAAACACACTATATAATCTAGCAATTCAAATTACTATTGTCATGTGCTACTTTTGTATATATTATTTCATAAAAAATCTAAAAGAAGCGCGAGACACTATCAATAAATGTTAGTTAACAAGTAAAACAAAAGTACTTGAACCCCAAAAACTAAACATTGTAATTATGTCGACTATGTGTTCATAGTCGGTAGGATTTTTTGTCCCAGTCAAGATTCTTTAACTCAAATCGAGGCGGTCAATTCAGGAATACTGGAGGAAACCGGAGTGTCCGTAAAACACCATCCATTGCCGGCAAGCAAACATACTTTCTCACACTGGGATCCGTCCGTGTGCAATCAAACCTAGACGGTAAGAGGCGCTGGGATTCTTAAAGCGCGCTTTAGACCACTCTGTCACCGAGGCCCTAGCTATACATGGGATCGGTTTTTAAAATTTATTTTAAACCACTATTTGTATTGTAAGTTAGGAAATGTAACTACACCATATAAACAATCACCACATCCGTCTTCCAAAGTTTGAATTTATTTCGCTAACCAAGATTTTTTTCTCATAAACTAACACGGAAAGTTACATCAGCAATGGATGCTGTACCTCTCTCCAAAAAAGGACAATTTAGAAGCTAAAGATCACAATAGATTGAGATATTAAAGTTGATGAACAATCGGATAGTTTGCGTCTAATCATGTGTACGGGAGGAAAACTTATGTACATGTAGCTGTATCAGGATAAATTGTTTCGCCCTTAGTCTATATACATACCGGGAACGATTAACATCCTCAATCCCACCCACTACAAAGAGTCAAAATTGGGGATGTCCCCCGGGTACAGTTTATACCATTTCATTGATAATGTGTATCGACTTCAATTGGTGTAATCTGAAAACTAATTAGTACATGTACTGCTAAATTTTATTGAGTCCTCATGTATGGAACGCCGTTTTAACATAAATTCAATTATTTATACCTATCTTCAAATAATTGTACCTAGGTTCAATTAATTACACCTAGGTCCAATTTTTTTTAAAGATAGGTGCAATTGAATTATACCTAGGTTCAATTGAATTATACCTAGGTTTAAATATTTATACCTAGGAACAAATAATTGTTCCTAGGAATAATTCATTTGTACCTAGGTATAATTCATTTGAACCTATCTTCAATAGAATTATACCTAGGTATAATTCATTTGTACCTAGGTATAATTGATACGTCTCTTTAATTGATTTTAAGATAGGTGTAAATAGAATTTTACTACGTTGAAACTTCAAAGCATTAATGATCAATTTATTTAAAGATAGGTATAATTTAATTATACCTAGGTACAATTCATTTGAATTGAACCTAGGTATAATTCAATTATTCCTATCTTTAAATGAATTATACCTAGGTATAATTGAATTATAATTATCTTTAAATGAATTGTACCTAGGTTCAATTATTTGAAGATAGGTATAAATAATTGAATATATGTTAAAACGGCGTTCCATACTCATGTGGATAGAAAAGAAATATTTTAATGAATGAATAAATCATGTACGTACACAACTGAACAAATATATTTTAGTTTTTCCCTTGATCTTTTACCTTTTTCCTTGGAAATTTGCTGAAAATCGTAAAAATTAATAATTACTTGATTTTTACCTCGTTTGTAAACAAACAAGCTGTCATTTTTGGTTCTACTTTTGAATGCAACGGTTATAATAATTTTATAATATCCGGCCAAAAGTAGCTCAAGACAAACTCTTTAAAATAATCGTTATGTACATGTTTTAATGAATAACGTAATTGTCATTATAACAAGAATCTTGTTAATTATTTAACAAAATTTCGGAGAATTATTGATTCTAAAAAATGATTAAAGAAGTTATGTTTTTTAAAAGTTTAAAAAAAAAAAAAATGAATGACTAATGAAAAATTTCCTCTCTCCCCACAACCTATTAATCATGGTTTCCTTTCGTGCATTTACCTCTATACCTGGCGTTTTACCAACAATTGTTTCACCTTGCAAAGCAATTAGTGCGTAAATAATTAAAAACACTTTATATAGAATAATTTTAAAGAACTCGTGACAGTTTTAAGTCACGTGATATTATTCTTATTATGACGGGTATGTTATAAAAAGCTAGCGGAACAACTGTTCCATTTTTTTACCTGTGTGGAAAATCAATAAAATAACAACTGCTAAGAATAGACACTCAGGTAATATCCCCGTGCTTTGATTGGTTGAGCCGTTCGTAAACACCTGAGTTTATCTTCGTCAGCAGCGCCATATTTGTTATCGGTAGATACATCGAACACAAGGAGCTTAAATTCGCCAATCTGTCATCATGTTGGTGACCACGAAACTTCGTATCCATTTGATTATCGCGGTTGTTGCATTGTTATTGAAAATTGTTATATTCAGCAGTCCAGGATGGGCAGTTTTCCGTTTTCCAGTGGATCAATACATTTACGATCCAACCAGTGATGACCCTCTTCCTGAAGATGAACCTGGGCAGCCGGTTGCCATGGCAAAGAGAGATACTCATGAGGAAAAGAAAGATCTTGGACTCATGAAACCTATGTATATGCCACAAAAGAGGGAGTATGAAATGAATATCCGAATAGGACTCTGGTATTTTGTCACATGTATCCACAGATGTCACGATCATGATAAAGATGAGGAACATCCAAAAGATATGGTTTTAGATGAGAAAAACAAAGACACGAAACAAGATGAACAGGACAGCAGCGAAGAAAAGAATGATGACAGACACAAGCACCATAAGAGACACCACAGGCATCATTGTGCAGTTAGTACTTATGAGAAAGCAGAGAAGAATGCCCATGAATTGCCTAAAGAAATGGCACCGGCTAGAATTGTCTACAAACACTTGGGAGGTAAGTCTATAATATTTGGTTCAGTTCATGTGTACATAGCAATGGAAAATACTTGTCTTACAGCCATATTTTAAAGGTTTTTTTTACTTAAAATGAAAGATGGTTATTCAACATAGAAACATATTATCAATGGGCTGCTTATTTTACGTAAACAATGCAGAGTCAACAGCCGAACTTGAAAAATAAAGAATTACATAAGTACAAACTTTAATAATACGTTGCCAATGAAAATACAATGGTTAATCTCGAGTATGATAATATATAATTTATTTATACACAAAGCCAAATGTGTTAACACCTCTTTTGCCAAAATGAATATTGTGATGAACATTTATGGAAATTATCTCCAGGAATTTTACATCATTAAAAAATCGAAATGTCTTTAGCACAGTCAGGCCGGGTGTGACCGAGACTTGAAAATAAATAACGACTGTTCTTTCGCCAAGCATTCAGCATTTAAAAAGTCACAGGGCCCTTCGGGGGAGACCATAAAAACTCATGGTCCGTGTAACGGTAGGTGTGACACTTTAAAGAACCCTCCCAGCACATTACACTGACTTCACTGCAAAGGAAAAAGTTTCTGTCTCTTCACCTGTACCTAGTGACGTCTCGATATAGATAAATATTCTTGACTAGGACTTTTAAAAAAAACAATCAGTCAATCTTTAACACAGTAAAAATATTGTCTCTTGACATTGATGTATTTCCTTTCAATTTTTTTTTCAGCGTTGGGGAAGATGGGATTGTGTGAATACCGTATAGAAACTGTTCTAGGACTCCTTATGTCTCTGATTGGTGTTATTTTCACCGGGTTTTACAAGAGAAGCTTCGCGGAAAAAAGATGTCACGGACTCACCGCATGTTTATCTTTGCTTCTGTCTGGTAAATATGTTAATAATGATTAATTTAAAAGAAAAACTAACACTAATAAATTTTTAGGGTCATAAAGTGGCTTTTTGGCAACCAACTAGAAAGTTTCTTAAAAATTTAAAGCTTAAAAAAATAACCAATAAATCTAATCTGTCGAATATGTATGAAACATTATTGACTGTAAAAGCGTTTATTGGGTATTACGCATGAACACCATTTTGAAAGATTAAAATGGAAAGGAAGACTCATTTGCTGTCTAATTTTACATCTAATTATATGCACTGTGTTACTAAAAAGCTAAGTTGTGAAGATTAGTAGTTTAAGGCGTCTCATCGCTTTGAACTTAGTTGACCGCATATAAATAGGGTTTTCTTTGTCGAACGCCCTTACCGGTTGTCTAATTACTAGTATATTGGTTTAAGTGAGTTGCTAAGTTTATCATCGACATTGCAGACAGTTACTAGCACTTTAAAGATTGTCATTAGTGCATCACTATTACAAAACCGAGTAAAACACATGCACATAATTCGCATACCTTGTTAAAATAAGAAAACATCTCGTCGCGAAAAGCTGAGAAATTGCTGATGTGCCGTTATACAACAGTCAACAAACTTCACGATAATTCAATATGCTTTTTGCCTCAGATTTAGGAGGTGTACATTTCTGATTAGACCAATACTTCAAATTCGTTCCTTTATCAGCTTTTTAACAGTTTGCTTTCATCCACCTTGTTCACAGATCTTTGCTTTACTTATGTTATAGCTGTACAAAAGCAGTCTAGAAAGTATTATAATAAACAGTATTTCAAAGCGTTTAAAATTATATGTATAAACACAACATTTATTGGCACATTTCAAAGTTTATCAAATATTTTTTATTAAAAAAAGACAAGAATTACGTGTTTGATAAAGTTGACATATTTTAAGATGTATACATGTAAATCCAGTTTTCTTATTTCTGAAAGGAGCAGAAAACCCATGTACAAAAGAACACTTTTTTAAGAAACGATTCGGGTTATATATTCATCGTTTTAGAATATGGTGATAGATTGGTGTTTGCCAAAACGGGAAACTTTACACATGAATTGATAAGTTTGAAGTCTTCAATATAAGGTTAAAGATAATACATGATTTACAGGTAAAACTAAAGTAGGGGACATAGACTACTTGAGGATTTTCCATATTTAGGGAAGTGTGCATTGAAACCCAATTTTAAAAATCTTTTTGCATTATCTGACTTTAAATCTTAATATTTAATGTATAGTCTTGTTTTATTTGGTTTTTATTATATTTACACTGTGTATTATATTTCCTTCTTTACAACCCTTATATAAATTTCTTTAAAACAAATCACTCTGGCGGATTTCCAATTATCTGAAAACCAATGCAATGAGTGAACTAACAGAATAAATATACATAAGCATAGTATGCCATACACCATGCGTGCTTTGTGTTTAAATGTTTTATATTATGTAACATTGTGAAATAGATATCTTATTAATATATGTAGTTTGAGGTTTTATTGCTAAATACAAGTAAGAAAATCTGTTTTGTTCTGTGAAATGATTTAATGACCTTTCTTGTATCACCAGTGTGTCTTAAAACTTTTTGGTTTTTAATTTGCCTTTTATTGCTGAAACAAACAGCAAGTCTGCAATGCACTGTGTCCTAACAATATGAGTGGTCTAAAGCGCTGGCCTACTCATTTGTCATTTAGTTTGCTGAAATCAGTGGTTTAACGGGTACCTTCTTTCCGATCTCGCCACCTGGTTATCGACGAAATATCCAAGCTTTGGTATTAAACACCATTCAAACCAACCACCTGACTTTCAACGATCTAGTATGTAAATATCCACATAAAATAGTATGAATTTCTTGGTTATCAAAGTGCAATGATTTAAAGATCTGCCCCAGTTTTACAATCATTCACTCAGCTGAGTGTATACTCAGCTAAAAAAAATCCTATTTTTCTCTCATCAATATTTTAAAAATTTTAAGATTTATGAGACAATGTTTTGTTTTGTTCAAGAAAAATACACTTAACAATTTAAATAAAACATTAGATATTCAATATATATTAACTGTGTAATGTCTTAAACATTGACATTGAAATATTCCCAAATTTAAGTTGACTGTACACTCTGTTGAGTGACTGATTGTGAAACTGGGGTCTGGCGATTTTGGGAACTAGGAGTATCAAATCCATAAGAGAGCGAGACTTTTTTGGTTTTATATTGGAAACATCTGAGTGGTAGTTGGAAGTCTCAATTTTTTCCAATAAAGTTTTTTTTGTTGTTGTTGTTTTTATGATGATTTAAATTATATATTTTATTCTCTCAATTATTTATTAACAGGTTCCTTGTATGCTGTAGCCGTCGGCAAAACCGCAACAACCATCTTTCATGCCAAAGCCGTTATTGCAATGAACAATTGGGAGATGTTGAAAATGCCGGTACCATGGTGTCTGATCATTGGAGCATTGGCAGCAGTTCTTACAATCTTCGTTGGAGTTTGCCACATCTTCACACTTTCTCGCGAACGCTCAGATCCAAATAACTGCTACGTCATCAAGACACACCACGTGAAGGGGTCGTTTCCGTTCCATACACTCGCTCCACCAGGATATGAACCAAAGCTGACTCTACTTAATCCACCGGAAGAGGCTGGACCTCTGCCAGAGAAACAAGCTATGTAACAAGAACAATCTTAAAGATCTGATTATACTCACAAAGTCCCTTAATACCACTATTAAAAAGATTTTTGATATGTTTGTTTTGCAATCGTAACCAGATATTATAAGCAGAAAAGGGACTGGTATGTTACACTGTACCAATATTGTGGATCTTCTTTTAGACGTTTTTTTGTTACCTAATCGAAATTTTGCTCGCAATTCACTTTTATAATTCTCTTTTTACTTTAAACATTTACTTACGATGAAATATTTAATTTGTATTTAATATATTATTTCATGTTGTGTCATGAATGTTATTAACCCCTTTAGTGCAACTTGTTCACAATAACCAAATAGACAATACAATTTTTAAAACCGACAAAGTACTTTTATTTTAAAGAAAAGTTTGCAATACTCATAGATAACGTTTCATCTACACAATTCTGATAGTAATAAATTAACTGTTTATTGTACCACTAATTTGTAATTGTTTTAAAATTTGGCAAATACAAATTTTATTTTTTTTTTTTTTTGTATTTTTTCTCACTAACAAGTTGCTTTTGAAATTTATTTATAGATATCGAAGATGTTTTTTTTTAAATAAAAACGTTTGTATAAAACAGTTTGTTGTTCTTCCAGATTTATTGTTCGTAACCTTTCATGTACTTCATCAATGGAATCTATCAATTCTCTTGGGGGGGGGGGGGGGGCAGGGATATTTAATCTTGATGAGTATTGGTTTCTTCAATGGTACTTCCGTCCATCCTTCCAATGTCTTATATTCGATTTTAATCAATCGCTTTACAACACTGCGATAGATTGGTTCACACGTTTTGATTCAAACCTGTTGGACACAAGGAGAAAATTCAATATGTTCAGAGCACTTTCAAATTCTAGAGTTTTTTACTTTGTGATATCAGTTTAAGTTTGTACGTTATGACTTGTTTCCCTCCTGATAGACTTGATTGATTGGCAAGGTTTACAATAATTAACCAAGTGGTTGGCTTAGTAAATTAGTGACACCGAGGATCGTTTTAATCGCACGCGAAAAGTCATCACAAGAGCGCACCAGTAAATGAAATATAAAACTCGCAAACACAACACATTTGTATATAGATTATTATTAATCTTGATAAAATCGCATTGCGAAGAGTTAAATATTTGCTGATGTGACATGAAGCTAATACAATTATCCCACCAACTTATTTAATTATTCTGGCGTGTTTAAATTGCGTTGACTATTATAAAGTACATGTTATATAATATTTGTAACCAAATTCTGATCTTGTCCATGTTCTACCTAGTCGCGGAAAGATAATAACGGAAATGACGAAATGACAGCATATGGTGATACAGTGGGCACAAAACCGTCTTCTTGTTAATAATTGGTTGAGACAGGAAGGTGTCGTACTGCTGTAGAATCCACCGTTAAAATAGTCTTCTTTTCAGATTATAGTTACTTACGATTATATAGCCGAAAGTAATGCACGCTGTATTAAGTACGCATAGTTTAAGTTTTAGAGAATTGAGTTGAGTTGAGTAATGGTGTTTAAAGTCCCAGTCAAGAATATTTCACTTATATCGAGACGTCGCCAGCTAAAGGCGAAAGTGCAGAAATTTTGCCTGTGCGTTGCGCTGATGGCATTATATAGCAGCAGGGTTCTTTATCGTGCCATGACACGGGGACCTCGTTTATTTTAAGTTCCCATCCGAAAGAACCGTGACTTTCATTTCGTAATGCCGAGTGCTTGGCGAAAGAAGTCACTACCCACTTTCAAGTCTTGGGTCAGATTCGGCCGGGGTTCGAACCCACGACCTTCCACTTACGGAGCGAGCACTCTACCAACTGAGCTACCGCAGTGGCAGTTGTAGAGAATTGTTTTTGTTTGTATCTCGAGCACGACGTGCATGTGTGGTTGCAAATTGCTGATGCCATATTAAGATACGTTATGTAATTATTCACCTTTGTTATAATTAAAGTACTCATGACTGATTCATTTTAAACAGTTTCTTTTCTACTCTTTAAAAAGGTGGTTGTAAAAATAATGTAATATTGCTTTATTTTAAGATTATAACTACCCGTTACAAATAATGCTAAAAAGGTGAGACATTTAAATACATTTGTATCGTGAAAAGATGAAAAGACGTTAATCACACAATATCACAAGATTGTATATTTATGGTATTTACAATAAATCGATTAATCGCTATGTATCTAAGAAAGCTTAAACATCATTTAAAAAGGAATATCAATTTCAGATATATTTAGCACTTTGACAGGTATATACACAATTATAAACAGGCGAGCGAATCAAAGTTGAAAGTTGTTCTAAGCATGTAATTTTCTACCGGTATTTTTCAAAATAAATGATCACAAGATATGATTTTTCGGGAAAATAGAAGTTATTTAAATTCTTTATTTAAGAGATCAAGTTTATTCATCTCTTAGAACTACTCTAAGTACAAGTTTGTGTATGCGTGAGATGTGCGAGTGTTTTATAGTCTGCTGTGTACTAGATCATACTCCGTGTGTCTTTTACGTGCTAACTCGCCGAGTCAACACACCACAGTCAGGCACTTCTTTCTCCCAGTCACATTATCCTGACAGCGTTGAAAAGTCGATACTCGGTCCTCTTTATTTCTTACCTTAGACGAGAACCAGTATATCAAATTTAAAAGTCTTAATACCCGGTCGGGGTTCGAACCCAAAACCTCCAGTTCTAGACGAGGACGCTCTACCTCTGAGTCACCGATGTGTTTCTGTTATTGTTTAGTGTTTGGTTACAAAGGTTAAAGTTAGAATTGACATACATATATTATATTAATATTTTCAAACTTTACCATCTTCATTGGTATGCAAGTATTTATTGTAAAATTGAAACCGGTAGCAGTGTTAGTTATGACATTTTTGATGTTTTATTGCTTTGGAAAATGCTTTGTGTATGATTTAACATAAGGTAATCGGTTAACTATTTCACTTCGTTAACCAGTGAACTTAGCAGTGCAAACCAGTCTCTTATATCTTTATTATTTGAACATGAACCAGAGAGAGAGAGAGAGAGAGAGAGAGAGAGAGAGAGAGAGAGAGAGAGAGAGAGAGAGAGAGAGAGAGTAAACTTTTTGAAGAAAATGTTTTACTTGACAAAATGAGTGACTTGCCACAACAATATTATTAAACAAAAATAAATAAATAAATAAATAATGAATAAATAAATAAAAACAAGTGCATTAAAACAATGCTAGAGTATAGGCTAAAACACATAATCATTCAAATATTATCTTTGATCAGTTTAATCTTATTTATCATTAGATCTACTTTTGTAAATATCATTTCACATTTTAAAAACACGGATTTTGCTGCAGGAGTATCGATACCTAACGTTATGTTATAAGAAGAAATCATAAACTTTGCAAACATTTTGTCATTTTGTCAAAGAATAATATTGGTAACCAATATAGTTAAAATATTAGAAGTTTTAATCATATCTTACCGTTTAATTCTGTTAAAAATGACAAAACAAATCAAAAGGAGTTATTGAACCTAAAATATCCATGGTAATGTATTGGTCAACGTTGTGTTAACCTCAGAACTCAATGTGGCATAAGAACAGATTTCGTTTTATACCACGTGTTTCCATACACCGAGAAATAGAAACAGATAGGATGTGGATTAAAAGGCGCTAGAAGAACTAGAAAACAGGAAATTCGTCTGTAATTGTCATGGAACTAGTTTCAAACTAGGTTTGTCTATCGAACAAAATGTAATAGCCTGTCTTAAAATTGCAGCAGTTTTATCAAAAGCGTACAGAGAAAGTGGTTAATGCGAACAAGAGCTAAATAAAGCACCCGTTGACCTTGACCTCTCTCATTCCAGTACTTCTGGACGATTGTATTGTGCCTGAATCTCCCGTATCTACGACATATCTAAAGATATCTGCAGACTTCCGAATATTGTGCCCTTCGTATTATAAAGCAGTTCTCTACCACGAAATTGATTATGTCATGTGCTACTTTTGAATTTTTATGAAATAATACAATTCAAAAGTAGCACATGACAATTTCATGTGCTACTTTTGAATTGTATTATTTCATAAAAATTCAAAAGTAGCACATGACAATTACACCGATACATCATCGATGGAGGACAACCGATCGGTTTTTAAAACACTTTTATACAAAATTACAACATATAGGTCACAATTGTTTTCTCTGTCCTTTTTTGTATCCCATATGGGAGATGAAAAGATTTTTCATACCTTGGTGACTGCTTTTTGTATTAAGCCATACAAATATTATCTTTTCATCGAATGTTCTTCATTTTGCGACTGTGTGCTATATAAAAATCAAATCATTAAAGATATTAGTTATCATATACACCGTTCAGGTTCCAGTTTTCCCACAGTGCCTATCGCCGCCTAGGTTCGAATCCTACTTGGGCAGACTCTAGTGTTAGGAAGTTTGTCAGTTCGCTTGCCATAAATCAGTGGTTTTCTTCGGAGACTCCGGTTTCCTCCACCATCCCAAAACTGATCTCTCCGATATAAGTGAAATATTTGAACTTGGGCTTTAAACACTATCAATCGCAACTTCATCTATAGTCAAGGTCAAAACATTCATGTGGCGGGTGTATCTAGCTTGACCGGATGTGCTTGTCCTTCTGGAGGACCCTACCTCACATTCAAGATGGAAGTTCACGTGCAAAACTTAATTGTCAGTTTTCATAGTTTTGGTTAGTGATTTGATCGTTGACCAGTACGTTTGTGTTTGATTTGTTTAACATCTGTTGTTTAAATTTTTATGAGAAATAATATGAATTAATATTTAAAAGAGGTTTTGAAAGAGGGAATCTAAAATGCCTTTGTCCTAGAATACTGGATATTAGTACCACTCCAGAAATTTTCAACTCTTACTCGAGACTTAACATATCCGGCGTAAAAGTTAATAACCCCTAGGTGAACATAGTATCTCTTAGTTAAGAAAGGGGTACTATTTTCATAGTAATAGTTACTACTTTTTTTAGAAGACGCCGAGATTGATCCTATTGTTGTAATAACACGTTATTAAATATCGATAAACAATTAATGAACCAATAGGTTAATCAATCACGTGCAGTCATCAAAATGTTTTATCTAATTAATTGATTGCTCACTAACAACTCGGTTGTCCGAAACATAACTAGTTTAATTAATGATATACACAAAGTTAAAACATCAATAACAGTCCAATATCATCATTATTAACTCGACAGTAAGCTTTAGTTTGATGAGATCCTATTCACTTTTAACATTTTTAGCATAAAATTTACGACATATTTGAAATCATGAAAAAAATATAATAAATTGATGAAACTAATAAAGTTTCGAATAACTCGCCACCGGAAGTCGATATTTAATAGTTAGTACTGAGATGTGCTGATTTTGAAATTCTATTAAAATAATGCTTTCAAAATCAGCACATGACAAGATTCTGAAAATGTAACAGGAGGGAGGAAACACCTGAAAAAAACACATCCTCACCGGGTGTCCCGGCTAAGGATCGAACCCAGCCCTTCTGGGTGATAAGCGAGCGCTCTACCACGAGGCTAAAAGATCCGAACCAGATAGTCTGGCAGTAAATCACTCTATATACCTACTATATACACAAACACCACGACTAGCTCAGATCCGCTACATTACTCCCCTGTTATCTTGAGATTAACCACCTTCGAAATCCCTCACAACCCCTCCGTGGATTATTTTGTTGGGCGCCAAATGTAACAGAAGGGAGGAAACACCCGAAAAAAACACATCCTCACCGAGTGCCCCGGCCATGGATCGAACCCAGCCCGTCCTGGGTGATAAGCGAGCGCTCTACCACGAGGCTAAAAGATCCGGACCAGATAGTCTGGCAGTAAATCACTCTATTATACCTACTGTATACACAAACACCAACGACTAGCTCAGTTGCGCTACAAAAGTATTATATTTATAGAAATTCAAAATCAGCACATGCCAGTAGTAAAATGAACTTGTGCTATGACTTACTTTTCCATGGTAACATTGTTTACTATACAAAGATACATGTACACGAATTAACCCAAGTCTAATACATCATACAACAATACACAGGTGTTCTTTCTTGTGAGTTACACAGGTAAAAAAAACAGGTACGGGTATACTGTATATTGATCAATATTGCACAAATAAACAATTTTTATTACATTCTATAATTAAACAAATGTTTGGGTTGATGTTGGAAATTTTATAGTCACTACTACAACGTAATCGATACATGTGAATTAAAAATTAATATCATACCTGATACAGGTGATTGATTTTTTACAACATAATGCAGACACAATTTGATGTATGCCATGTGTTTAAACATGGCCGACAAGAAGACGAAGTATTATATACACTGTCAATGAAACAGACATAAAATGTTGAGACGGCCTATCGTTTGTGAAATTTGTGAAAGTAATGAAAATTAGCAAAGATTATATCAAGTGGATTTTAACAAGGACATTGAAAATATAATAATCAGATAAAAAAGAATAAAAATCGATGAGATATTTATGTGTTTACAAGACTTTGTGTTGAAAATATTGACAAGCAATTAGTTATGACAAATATATTGATGATGCAGCAAAACTTGTGTAATTTGACCACGGATCTAAATATAACCATGACAACATACCTATCTCAGTACCGATATAATATAGATAGTAAGTATACAGAAAATCAGGTAACACAGGTGTCATAATTTAATTTGATTTAATTTGAGGTTCAGAATGTTTTAAACTGCAATGAAATATATCTAAATACTATTGCATTTTTAAACAAATACATCTTTTCAAACTGTGAATCGTGAATTTTCTATGTTTTGTTTTAAATCTACTTCTATAATGCTATAAGTATACTGCAGTTAGTGACACTTGGTAAAATAATAGTTAAAACTCATTTTAATTTCAATACTCTTGAAATAGGAAAATATTATACTAATGGATAAATCTCAGACATCGTTTAAAAATCATTAAACCTATAAAATATAACCCGTTTCGCGTGCAAACAATGTTTTGAAGTAGCTGAATAAACAAAGAAGGAAGTCTTAGTACTAAATATAGCCTGAATATATACCCGTGTTCTTTATATTTCATATTTAAATCATTAAGGTCGTCTGCTTATTCAATTTAATTCAATGCAACAATGCACATGGCATATTAAAAAGACTGAACCAATTTCTTAAAAAATAATGCAATTTGACACTTAAAATGAAATAAACCCATTCCAAAAAATATAATTTTTTTTTAAAATCGTGATTCAACAGTAAACTTGGCGGTGAATATGACCTCTTTCTCTCTCTCACACACACACACACACACACACACATGATGGTGAATGTGACCATGCCTCTCACATACACCTGACAAGGACAGTGAAAACATCAGTGCCTCTCTTTCTCTCTGTCTCACACAACTGGCAAGACGGTAAATGTGACCATGTTTCTCACATGCACTTGAAAATGACAGTGAATATGATCACCGTGCCTCCCCTCTCTCTATCACACACACACACACACACACACACACACACACACACACACACACACACCTGAGAATGGCAGTTAATTGACAATGCTTCTCTCATGAGTCTTACCGTCTGACAAAGGGTAATCTTGTCTCTTGTCTCATACACACACAAAAAAAAAAAAAAAAAAAAAAAAAAAAAAAAAAAAAAAAAAAAAAAAACCTACTAATTTTGTCATTGCAACTCACGCAAAATTGAAAAGAGCGTTAAAGTTGACCATACCCATTAAATAAACATAAGAAAAAAGGTAAATTCTTACATATATGCATCTCATATACACTTAGCAAGGACAATGAATTTCAACACCCTTCGCTCACACTCTGGTAAGGACTAAACATTGTTAGAACATAATACAATGTCCTAGGTTAAATTGTTGATTTTTTTTCTTTTCAGGTGAAGCAAAGGCCGTGTTTGTGAGAATCCGTATATACGCATTTATTGGTTTGGCATTTTCCGTGTTCGGCGTTGTGGCAGGCATTTTATACAAAGCAGGCAAATCCAAAAATTATTATTTAGGGGTATCAGCTTGTGTATCACTTGTAACCTCTGGTATGTTTATGTTCGTACAAAATATGAGTTAATAATAAGCTAGCAAGAATTCCCTACCCAAACATTATTTCATTTAAATTTCAGTGTTCATTTTAAAAAAATCATTTTTTTCATTTTTCATTATTAAAGTTAAAAATGGGTAAAACTCAACTTGCAAAAAAAGATCAATTATTTCGAAACAATTATCAATGATAAACAAATATCAAGACACTGAATCAACTGATTTTTGATGTGAGACTTTTTATCCAAAATGAGCGTCAAGAACATTGTATCCAGCATTAATTGTCCTTTTTTTAATTTTTAAAAAGCATTGAGATGCTTATAGTCTTTCGTGTTAATCTTAATATATTTTTTTAAATAAAAATATTGTTTTTTAAATTTTAACCTTATTTTTAGGTATGATATATTGGACAGCCGTCGGTAGATTTGTATACACAATTTATCAGTTGCAGTACTATTGTAATATAAAGCTATGGACTATTTCACAGGTTTCAATACCGTACTCATTAATAGGGGGTTTTCTAGTAGGGGCACTTAACTTTTTTGCCGCTGGACTTCTATGCGTTGTTCTGACTAGAAATAGATATGGTAAAACCAACAAATACCAATGGCTAAACACAGAAACGTATCTAGAAGACCCACCACCTTCATGATGAATGTCGATTACAAGACTACAATCAATTTATAAGAAACGAAAACACAAAATAGAATTTTAGTTTAACGGCTCATCACCTTCATGACCGAATTGGTTCATAATTTTGTGACAATATTTGAGGTAAAGAAGTTAAAGAACACGCCATCAATTATTGGGAAAACCAGTGACTTTTATAGTGGACTGTGATTAGAATAAAGCATTTTTTGTGGAATCTTTCTCAGAAAAAAGATGCATATTGCATCTATATGGTAAGAATTGACATTTTATTGCTGGAACCTATTGTTCCTACTTTAGAGAGGGAATATTTGTGTGCCATATGCAAGAATTAATTTACCTGCCTGGTGAAATTTAAGTAAGCCATCATCAACTTGATGGAATTCAAATCAACTACCTTTGTAGATTTATATATTTGTGCCATAAATAATATATTTTATCTAAATGTCAAAATTTAAACTGAAAGGAGCCGCCATTATTTTCGTGGTGGTATATTGGAATGTCATATATGATGGGAATAAGTTTACCTAGATGATAGTTACCAATATCGCAGTCGCCATAAGTTTGGTGGAATTTTTGTGAAGGAATATTTTTGTATCATATTGTTGTAGAAAAAACACTATCAAGATTCAGAAAATTGTTCAGTGAAATATTGTGTGCCATGTGATTATAATGTTACTTTCTACTTGAATAATATGCAATGTATTAAAATGTTTACCATACAGCAATACGTTCGATAAATTTAAAGTAAAGAAAAATTGTATACAGTGCTTTTTGTATACATGTTGTTTTTATATTTATTTGTAATAAAATACATAAATATTTTGTTTTCTTTTGATTTAAAGATTTTTTTAAAAAAAAAAAATGAGCATTACTAATCAACATGGAGATTTCTAAGATTTTTTATTTTATATTTTTGGTTTTTGTTTTGAAAGGTAACATTTTTTCTGTTGAAAGTAATTACTACATGCCTTGATTACGTTATGGATTTCGATTGCTATCTTTAACAATAATCGATTTACTTTACAATCACTATTAAACTAAAAACGACTTGGGTACTACTATTCATTTAAATACGAATAGCAGGCAGGTAACTAATTGAGAGTTTATCAGAACCACACAGCTAATAATACAATGCTAAATGCTTTGACTTAGTTAAATTATTTTGATGAGAACAGTAAAACATCTTCGGATCTCTTTTCGACGAATTTAACGAAATGATGTTAAAACGAATATTCCACAGTAAACACTAATTAAAACCATGTTGATTGTGGATGTTCATTAAGTTAGTATTAATGAGGTCTTTAATGTATGACCATCATCGAGAATAATTAGACGCCTATATCAAGGCCGTTTGATATGTATTAATTAGAATAAAAAAGTTTTAAATCCGAACACTAATGTGTAATACTAGTAAATCTTATGGCAAGACAAAAGCGAAACAAGAAACATCAGTACGTAATCAAATGGCTTTATACAACCTTCAACTGGCTGGTTATGTACTGCCAGATAACTCGTAATGAAAATGTTGAACGAATTTTCACATTGATACATTTTATATAATTTTATGTCAAACGAACTGCTATAACTCGCTTTGTTCTTCAAGTAACTTAATTAGTACTACAGAAATCAACACAACAACTACACTAATCAGGATAACTATTGCAGTGTAAGAAAACTTATAACCCTTTGAACATTTAATCAAATACGTGCAGATACTTTCAGTTGTATTTGTACAAGTACTGTCCTTGTATATTTTAATAGAATCATTTGTCCCTAATATTGCAGAGTTAATTTCATGTAAGCGACCCAAATACTCAAAAAGATCGCTGTTTGTAGAAGATTCTTGCTTAGAAAGTTCCAACATTTCATCCACTCTCATTGCATTTCCAAATGTGAAAGTAAGTTCGTACAAATTCTGATCTACCAAGTTCTTAAATTTTGATTGAATCATATTTACGAAAGATATGCCTTTTTGTGATAAAACAAAGTTACAAGATGGCGAATGCTTTGCATGCTCCACCCATGGATGGTCACGTGATTTCCAGTCATGAAGTTGTAATCCACAAGAAAAGCACCTAACATTATCGCTCTGCTTCCACAATACACAGTAATAGAATCCTGCATCAGCAAGATCATACGGATCGACAAAATTAAAAGTGAAAGCAATGAAACTCTGAAGACGTGATTCAAATGTACGAAATTCCTCACATTCTCTTTGTGTTTTTAGCTTTGCATGAAGAGATTGCCTTGCATACTTTATAAAATTGTCATTCTTATTTTTAGTCACGTGTTCACAGAACGGTCTGTAATAAGCGTGATTTACCCATGGGTCGTCACCTTTTTTCCATCCAAATAATCTCATACCGCACGCAAAGCAAGCAACAAGATCAGTATATCCAGAGAAAAAGAAACCTGCAGCTGCAAATTCCTCGGAATTAATTCTGTTTTTAGCAAGGCACGTTTTAAAGGACTTCAATCTACTTTCATAAGTTTCGTATTTTATGTAGTAATTTTGTTTCTTACATGGTGGGAAAATCTGCAGAAGTACTTCTGTTAGCTGAGCAACTTCTGGAATAAATCCGTCATCATGACCATTAAAATCTTGTAAGGGTCTAATGGCACTGGTGTTATCATCTCTTCTTACTAATACAAGTTCAGCAAAAGATTTAAAATTGCTCTTCCATTTCAGGTCTTTACTCTCCGACTTATTCTTAAAGATAAAAGACAATTTTGAATATTTGATCCCTTCATAGTCTAAATAATGAGCGATATCTTTGATCACGTGATTGTTGTTGATGAGATAATCATGAAAAACTGTCCAATCAATTAATAAATTGTTTTGGAATGTTCTTATACCACATGCTTCACCTATACGGTTCAACATGCTTGATTGTCCCATCTGAGATACAAAATAAGACAAACCTGATATTCTTGACATTTGCAGAAATTTTTGCTGTGACTTTAGACTAGCCTTCCCAAGAAATTTTAAAAGACGATTTAAGCAATGAAGAAGCTCATCATTATCGTCTTCCACAGCTAGCTCAGAGCAATCGCGCATCTCATCGTATTCAATTGCATTTAAAAATCTGGACCACCATATACTTATATCAGAGGAAACATCAAGACAAGACGTTATTATTAAACTGTCTGGTATTTCACAGTCATCTAATATCACGGGTATGAATGCGTATTCTTTGTTTTCCCTGATACACAAAGACTGTGCAACATCTAGCTCATATTTACATATCGGGCTTTGTAGGAAAGATTTACATAGAACAATAACTAATTTTTCAGAAGCTGACAAAAGTTGAAGTATATTTCTGTGAACTGACAATCCAGGAGTATAATTCTTCTCATAACATCCACAGATATATTCTTCACACTGTAATTTATTTGTTACATGGTTAACCCATGTTTTACTTTCTCCTATTGGTCTGCAAACAAAATACACGTGAAAACGTTTTCCAAATGGTAAATATTTACGCCGTCCTCTGTTAATTTGTAGGCTTGAAGGCGGGACAATTACTGGCATACTGTTTAGTCAATATCTAAAATATAAGATGAATAAATTGATAAATAAAATGCAATGTACTTAGATACCTTACTAATGTAAGGAAGAAAAAAGAAGTGGATGTTTCACTGAAATCTATAACACACAGGAAGTGTTTTTATGTTACATCATTATAATGTATCAATGTATAGAGAAAATGCTGATCAAAATTCCGACGGTTTGTGATCCTTAATTGAATGATTAAATTAGCTGATATGCATGCTGTCAAACGCTTTTCTCTATTCCATTCTCAAAAGCAGACAGTAGTAGTTATTAGACTTACCTTAATAAATATTCACCAGATTTATGCATATCTGTAGTAGGCGTTATGGATGCACATTCACCATAGCCAGCACAAGTACGGTATATCACATTATACAATGAGTAAACAGTTGTTTCCATTTTAAATCAGCTGTGAACACGCAACAAAACATGTACTTAACAAAATCTATTATTCTATATGTAGGTGTGTTTTCTCTTTAATCTGTCATAAAGTTAGCTCGAGTCTGCATTGTTATTCAAATTGCTATTTAAAGATCAAAGCGAATGTGTTGTAGAATGCATTGATTTTTTTTTTGTTTGATAGATCTAGACACACAGGAAAAACATTGGCGAAGAATATTTTTGAAAGTATATTTTTATTTTAAAACTCATTTAAAAAAATTTATTTTAGAAAAGATAATAATGTTATTTACTTACAGTGCACTCATGATGATGATGCAATCCTCTTTGACTTTACACTGGTCGGGTAATGTATTTACTTGTATATACAGGCATAAATGTGATGCAAGCTTCAAACCCCTGTCTCTTAAATTTTATCACCAACTCTACATTATACAGTTAATAACAATCATTCACGAAATATTTTGTTCATTTAATGTTAACTGAAATAGTACAAGTTCCTTCCTGTTGCGCAGAGTACAAAAATAGATTTAACCTTTACCATTCAAAGGATCGTATGTTTTTGTATACATCTATTGTAATGCTTCCCTTACGTATTAGCTAATGAATTGTCTGTGTCATTGATTTTATACATTCATTCATGCTAAACAAAATCTAAACATCTATATATGTTGATTAACACTTTTCATTTTTTTATTTTCAAATTTCTTTTTCTTTTTCTTTTATTTCTTTTTATTTCTTTTTATTTTATTTTATTTTATTATTTTTTTAGTTATTTATTTATTTATTTATTGATTTATTTATTTTTGTCAATTTCGAAAAATTAACCATATACTTTCACCTCTTTTGTTTTGATATTAATACATATTAATTCATGTATATGAATGTGTTTTACTATACTGCACATAAATATGTCACGGTCTAATAATTGTGTATAAAAATGAATCAACGTAAAAAAAAATGTATTTTATATTTAATAGGAAAATTTCTACAGCATCTCGATTGCTTTTCTTGTACGGTGTAATTTATTTATGTGTACTTCTTTTATTAATTTGAACTGGTATTAAACAAAACTTTCATATCTTTATAATAGTTTTGCTCTAACACTTTGTCGTTAATTCTAAAAATTTAGATTTCTATGGTGAGTTTCTGTTAACCGATGTAATCATTCCTTGTTTTAGTTTTAATACAACACAGTTAAAAAAACGAACTTTGAGATATAAAAACAAATATTTTCAAATAGGTACTCAAAATAGATAGATGAATTGCTCATGCTAAAAGTTTTTTTAAAAATATTTGTGACCAACAATATATACATGGCTATTGTCTACTTATCTATGCATCAAATAACAAACTAACAAGCTAATGAAAAATAGAACAAAGCATGGCCTGGGCTAAGTTGCTTGAAGCTTGATTAGTGTATCAATTATTAGTCGAAAGTTTTCTTTATTCTTTCAATTTGTTTTTGAATGTCAAAAGTTAACCTAACTACATCAAACCAAATCATATTAATTTAAAAATTAATATCAATTTTTAAAAGTTATTTTACTTAATCAGTTTAATTATCTATTTAATGTTAAACAACTGGCACCTTAAAGCAGATATAATTATAATTAAAACCACTAAATACATGTATAAAACAGTGGTTGAACAAACTACCTTACATGTGAATGTTAACAATAAATATTTTGTACGTATTTGAACAATCAATGTTTTACGGGGTATTTTTATTAATAAAATAACTCGAGTTATTTCCCTTTATTTATGTTCTTAGCATAAAATATATTAAAATTTTTAAGAATTGTCGTTTAGTTAAATGGTTATTTAACATCGCATCAGCAATTTTACAGTTATTTATGACGAGAACAATTTGATTAATCTCTAAGTTCGTGTTTACGTAACAGGTAAGTGTGGTCTATGGTCTGCCTTATACTAGCGTGGCTGTCACTTGCTAGCTGACAGTTAATTCTCTGCAGTCAAGCATACCAATACCTTAATCAAATTTTACTCACAACAGGTAAATCAGTAGATTCTGAGTTCTCTTTATGCCGAGTGCCGTCGAGGAAGCAGTGTCTCGAGTTTAAAAATCTTGTGTATAATTTAACTTTAGCTTCATTAATGTTCAACTGGTTGGCTTATAATTTAATCTATCAAACTTTTCGGCCCTCATGTCACTTGAGAGAAATAATTGTCCGAAATGTGCAAATATGGCACCAAACTTTAACAGGCATTTTGTGAAATATTTACTTACTAAACTGCCGAGGCGGGTTTCACGCATAACACCAACTATACTCTCTTTAAAGTTTTTTTTGTTATTTTTCAGATGTATGTTTTGCACGGGCTGTTATTAAATGTCTAACCGATGCAAATCTTTTAACCTGCCTTGGTAGTGTAAAATTGTTTAAATTGTGGGCAGTTCTTTTGCTAGGCCATTTAATATCGATGGGTGTTCATTCGAGCATTTCCATAAGAAAGTAGTACACGTCAATAAGGAAAACTGTTACAACTTTTAAATATTATATATACACAGGTGTATCGTAGACAAAATAATTATACACAGGAATCACGTTGTATTGCATTAAATAATGGCTTTTATATTTAAAACTTCAATTTTTTCGAGTTACAACTATACTACAGTCAAACTTGCCTTAAAAGCTACCTCTCTATAAGGGCAACCTGCAAATAAAGGCCAATAAAATTCTATCCCATCAGTTCTTTATTCATATTAACTGAACTTGTATATAAGGGCCACTTTTACTGATTCCCATTAGTGGCCTTTTTTTTTTTTATTTATAACATGATGCACCCAAAGTTAACTTTTTCCTATTGTTCGGTAAACAAAGAAGACGTGAAAAGTTTTCCGGATGGTAAATATCGTTGGATGCTCTGATTCAATGCAAGAAATGAATGAGACATAGTAATGAATGTTCTTCTTCCTCTAGGAATGTTTCCACTTGTTATGATCTAAACAGACAAAAATGGCTAATTTCAATAAAAAAATACGGGTAGAGTAAAAAAAAATATAAATAAATAAATAAATAAATAAATAAATAAATAAATAAATAAATAAAACTCCCTTAAATATCCCTCGATAACTTTGCCACCTTATCCCTACACTATTTCTAAATATAATGAACATGGTTTTCAATACTTTGAAATTTAGTTACTTTTTACTTTGAGTTTATACGTGTTGATAAAAATACCCCTTTACCATCAGATTCTATATATAACTACTTTCAGTTAATTTGCATAAATCTGTCATCAATGAGATAAATCGACGACGTTACTTAAGTATTTTTTTTCTGTATTGATCAATCACAACTACTAATTTAAATATATAAAACTTAAGTAAGAAGAAGGTAAAACATCACTGAATTGTCTGTGATGACTCTTTTTAGCTCCTGGTTATGTATACTTTAGTAAATTAAATACACTCAAATTAATATATACTATGTTTAACTATTTCTTTAGATTTCTGAAACTATGATTATAGAGAAATTTTATTTTGTACATAGAATTGTTTAACAGCATCAGAATCAAACACAAAGTGGTGGGAGCCTTTGAGTCTAAGACATAAGTCTAACTACCAGGCTTATACCAGGCCTCTTAACACCTTAGCTGCAATAGAAATAATGTGCGAAAGGTAATCGATTTGCTTACCCAACGGTTCCATAGATTACATTAGATATAAGATAAAGCTAGGTGATATATTGTATTATCATATACCTTGAACAAACGTGCACTAGGGTTCCCTTCAAATCTAATTAAAATTACCTGGTCATTGTTGATTGTACTCCTTGCTTAGTCCAGTTCCGATCACTCACTCTATTTAAGTCTCTCATTTAGTCTCAAATGCCAAAAACCAATAAACGTTAGAATTGTAACTTAATACTATTTTGTGTTTATATAGGTATTTGGGCATTTTGTTCACGTGCCTTAACCTCAATATAAAAATCTTTTTTCCATCACACAAAAACCAATGTTCGGTTTAAAATTGTAACGTAAAACTATTATATATATATATATATATATATATATATATATTTGGGTATTTGGTTTAAGGAAGCTATAGGAAAACCGATACTAGTACGTAAGAACTATAATAAAAAACCTTTACACGCTTTTGAAATTAAATTTGTAGTTAATGTTACTCATGATAATTTGTATATTTAAAATTCGTCACTAGTTACATCATTTATTTTTACGTAGTAAAAAAAATGTAAAGTAGTCAGGTGAATGAGTATGATTTTTTTTTTTTTTTTTTTTTTTTTTGAAATTAAAAAAAAGCAGCTGGGCAAAATGTACTGTGATCAGTTAGAGGAATAAGTTATATATAAAACATGCCACAACAAAACTAATAATGGGATCAATTTTTTCAATGCTTGATTAAATTTTTTTTTGGTTAGTTAAAATCTGTGTTCCGGTTTATTAGGAAATACTTCGTAGGAAAAATCATAAAGGTATAAAAATTCATAAAATAATGAACATTATGTAAAAGTTTTTTTATTTTTAAACGATTTAACAATTTTTTAAATGTAAATTAAAGGCTATTTAGATCTAACTTTTAACAACCAGGTCCACATACAGAAGATATATTTTATAGGTCATTAAAGATAAATCGGCCAATAACAGACATCAGACTGTGACCAGGGAAGTATTTACAAAAAATGTTTGAAAATTGGAAAAATTTTTCTCTTATCCTTCATTAAAATTATACATTGACTGATAAAGTCTTTACATTAATAAATAAAGTTATTTTATTTTTTTTAGGGAAAAAACTATTTTAAAAAAAATTAATGGCGTGTCTAAAAGGAAGTCTTTCCAACAAGATCTATTTTTGCATTATGAATTACATAATCATGGAATCCTAAAATATTTTTTTTTTGTCTCATTACTAAAAACCAATATAAAATTAGATAATTGGTTTAGAGTTATTATAAAAACATATTTTCAATAAATATGGTAATACCTTTATTTTCATCTAGAACACATGCATACAGAAAAAAGTGATCAATATATTTTCAAACAGACCGTAAATGATCTGATCATACCAGCCGTCATCGTTCCGTTAATCACCTGGCATTGATTACCTGTACAAAGGTAATCTGATCTGATCCAGCTTCATACCTGTTCATTGTATCCGGCTCTCAATATATCCCCTAGATAATAATATGTGATTCTGTCAATATTAGTTGTAAACATTTGTCACAAAGACTTCATCAGTTACCTTGTTGTCTGTCCCATTCCACATATGTTTCATTAATTTTTAATCTACCCATTATAAAATTTCTACTAAAACCTTTTAAACATAAGCTAAACATGCAAATATTTTAGTTAGTAATAGTCGATGGTAGCTTATAGTACAGGTAAAATAAAAGCAACATTTTATGAATAATTTTATAAAATATAAGTTTTAAATTCTAATATTCAAGCATGATTAATGTTTCAAACCAGCTTGCTGTTTTGCTCCTGTTGGCTGTCATCGGATTGTTACTAACTCTTATAGTTTTCATAAGTCCGGGTTGGGCTATTTTTAAATTCCCTGTAGAGGATTATAAAGACCCAAACATCTCTAAAGGTTCTCGGGAAGATGTAGAGGAGGCAAAATTTCAGAAGGAACCATTTGTTTCCTTGACTTCCGGTTTGTGGTATTTCCAAGCTTGCTTTCATAAGCATGGGGACTGGTGGAGTCTGAGTTCCAGAGATACTCCGTGTTACAGAGCCACGTATCACGCTGCCCATCAACTCGTGACCAGTATACCAGACGACCAATTCCCACTTCGAATGATATTTAAAAACATTGGTAGTAAGTACACGTTTATTTTGTAATTTTTAATCCATTATTGATCATGTTTATTTAAATTTGCATTTAGTATTGTGCATGTGCTCTGCTTTTAAACATATATGAAGTTTGCAGTACGAAATACAACAGTTATAAATGGACAGCTACAAACAAACACGATAAAAACAGCTACTTACAAACACGATAAAAAAGCTACTTACAAACACAATGCATCAACTACAAAAAAAAAAAAAAAAAACGAACCCGGTATAACACCTACTTATAACAAAAGCACTTATTCAGCTTCAAAAGAACATGATACATCAGATACATACAAACACGATACATCAGATACATACAAACACGATACATCAGATACATACAAACACGATACATCAGATACATACAAACACGATACATAAGATACATACAAACACGATACATCAGATACATAAGAACACGATACATCAGATACATAAGAACATGATACATCAGATACATATATACAAACACGATACATCAGATACATAAAAACACGATACATCAGATATATACAAACATGATACATCAGATATATACAAACACGTACAAAAACGATACATCAGATACATACAAACACGATACATCAGATACATAAGAACACTATACATCAGATACATACAAACACGATACATAAGATACATACAAACACGATACATCAGATACATAAGAACACGATACATCAAATACATATATACAAACACGATACATCAGATACATAAAAACACGATACATCAGATATATACAAACATGATACATCAGATATATACAAACACGTACAAAAACGATACATCAGATACATACAAACACAATACATCAGATACATAAGAACACGATACATCAGATACATACAAACACGTACAAACACGATACATAAGATACATACAAACACAATACATCAGATACATACAAACAAGATACATAAATTACATACAAACACGATACTTCAGATACATACAAACACGATACATCAGTTACATACAAACACGATACATAAGAACACGATACATCAGATACATATATACAAACACGATACATTAGATACATAAGTACACGATACATCAGATACATACAAACACGATTCATCAGATACATACAAACACGATACATCAGATACATACAAACACGATACATCAGATACATAAAAACACGATACATCAGATATATACAAACAGGATACATAAGATACATACAAACATGATAAATAAGATACATACAAACACAATACATAAGATACATACAAACACGATACATAAGATACATACAAACATGATACATAAGATACATAAAAACACGATACATAAGATACATACAAACACGATACATCAGATACATAAGAACATGATACATCAGATATATACAAACATGATACATAAGATACATACAAACACGTACAAACACGATACATCAGATACATACAAACACGATACATCAGATACATAAGAACACGATACATCAAATACATACAAACACGATACATAAGATACATACAAACACGATACATCAGATACATACAAACACGATACATCAGATACATACAGACACAATACATAAGATACATACAAACACGATACATCAGATACAAACAAACACGATACATAAGATACATACAAACACGATACATCAGATACATAAGAACACGATACATCAGATACATACAAACACAATACATAAGATACATACAAACACGATACATCAGATACATATATACAAACACGATACATCAGATACATAAAAACACGATACATCAGATATATACAAACATGATACATCAGATATATACAAACACGTACAAAAACGATACATCAGATACATACAAACACGATACATCAGATACATAAGAACACTATACATCAGATACATACAAACACGATACATAAGATACATACAAACACGATACATCAGATACATAAAAACACGATACATCAGATATATACAAACATGATACATCAGATATATACAAACACGTACAAAAACGATACATCAGATACATACAAACACAATACATCAGATACATAAGAACACGATACATCAGATACATACAAACACGTACAAACACGATACATAAGATACATACAAACACAATACATCAGATACATACAAACAAGATACATAAATTACATACAAACACGATACTTCAGATACATACAAACACGATACATCAGTTACATACAAACACGATACATAAGAACACGATACATCAGATACATATATACAAACACGATACATCAGATACATACAAACACGATTCATCAGATACATACAAACACGATACATCAGATACATACAAACACGATACATCAGATACATAAAAACACGATACATCAGATATATACAAACATGATACATAAGATACATACAAACATGATAAATAAGATACATACAAACACAATACATAAGATACATACAAACACGATACATAAGATACATACAAACATGATACATAAGATACATAAAAACACGATACATAAGATACATACAAACACGATACATCAGATACATAAGAACATGATACATCAGATATATACAAACATGATACATAAGATACATACAAACACGTACAAACACGATACATCAGATACATACAAACACGATACATCAGATACATAAGAACACGATACATCAAATACATACAAACACGTACAAACACAATACATAAGATACATACAAACTCGATACATCAGATACATACAAACACGATACATCAGATACATACAGACACAATACATAAGATACATACAAACACGATACATCAGATACAAACAAACACGATACATAAGATACATACAAACACGATACATCAGATACATAAGAACACGATACATCAGATACATACAAACACAATACATAAGATACATACAAACACGATACATCAGATACAAACAAACACGATACATCAGATACAAACAAACACGATACATAAGATACATAAGAACACGATACATAAGATACATATAAACACGATACATCAGATACATAAGAACACGATACATCAGATACATACAAACACGATACATCAGATACATACAAACACGATACATCAGATACATAAGAACATGATACATCAGATACATACAAACACGGTACATAAGATGCATACAAACACGATACATCAGATACATAAGAACATGATACATCAGATACATACAAACACGTACAAACACGATACATAAGATACATACAAACACGATACATCAGATACATAAGAACACGATACATCAGATACATACAAACACGATACATAAGATACATACAAACACGATACATCAGATACATACAAACACGATACATCAGATACATACAGACACAATACATAAGATACATACAAACACGATACATCAGATACAAACAAACACAATACATAAGATACATACAAACACGATACATCAGATACATAAGAACACGATACATCAGATACATACAAACACAATACATAAGATACATACAAACACAATACAACAGATACAAACAAACACGATACATCAGATACAAACAAACACGATACATAAGATACATAAGAACACGATACATAAGATACATATAAACACGATACATCAGTTACATAAGAACACGATACATCAGATACATACAAACACGATACATCAGATACATACAAACACGATACATCAGATACATAAGAACATGATACATCAGATACATACAAACACGGTACATTAGATGCATACAAACACGATACATCAGATACATAAGAACACGATACATCAGATACATACAAACACGTACAAACACGATACATAAGATACATACAAACACGATACATCAGATACATAAGAACACGATACATCAGATACATACAAACACAATACATAAGATACATACAAACACGATACATCAGATACAAACAAACACGATACATCAGATACATAAAAACACGATACATAAGATACATAAGAACACGATACATCAGATACATACAAACACGATACATCAGATACATAAGAACATGATACATCAGATACATACAAACACGGTACATAAGATGCATACAAACACGATACATCAGATACATAAGAACACGATACATCAGATACATACAAACACGTACAAACACGATACATAAGATACATACAAACACGATACATCAGATACATAAGAACACGATACATCAGATACATACAAACACGATACATAAGATACATACAAACACGATACATCAGATACATACAAACACGATACATCAGATACATACAGACACAATACATAAGATACATACAAACACGATACATCAGATACAAACAAACACGATACATAAGATACATACAAACACGATACATCAGATACATAAGAACACGATACATCAGATACATACAAACACAATACATAAGATACATACAAACACGATACAACAGATACAAACAAACACGATACATCAGATACAAACAAACACGATACATAAGATACATAAGAACACGATACATAAGATACATATAAACACGATACATCAGATACATAAAAACACGATACATCAGATACATACAAACACGATACATCAGATATATACAAACACGATACATCAGATACATAAGAACATGATACATCAGATACATACAAACACAATACATAAGATACATACAAACACGATACATCAGATACATAAAAACACGATACATCAGATATATACAAACATGATACATCAGATATATACAAACACGTACAAAAACGATACATCAGATACATACAAACACAATACATCAGATACATAAGAACACGATACATCAGATACATACAAACACGTACAAACACGATACATAAGATACATACAAACACAATACATCAGATACATACAAACAAGATACATAAATTACATACAAACACGATACTTCAGATACATACAAACACGATACATCAGTTACATACAAACACGATACATAAGAACACGATACATCAGATACATATATACAAACACGATACATCAGATACATACAAACACGATTCATCAGATACATACAAACACGATACATCAGATACATACAAACACGATACATCAGATACATAAAAACACGATACATCAGATATATACAAACATGATACATAAGATACATACAAACATGATAAATAAGATACATACAAACACAATACATAAGATACATACAAACACGATACATAAGATACATACAAACATGATACATAAGATACATAAAAACACGATACATAAGATACATACAAACACGATACATCAGATACATAAGAACATGATACATCAGATATATACAAACATGATACATAAGATACATACAAACACGTACAAACACGATACATCAGATACATACAAACACGATACATCAGATACATAAGAACACGATACATCAAATACATACAAACACGTACAAACACAATACATAAGATACATACAAACTCGATACATCAGATACATACAAACACGATACATCAGATACATACAGACACAATACATAAGATACATACAAACACGATACATCAGATACAAACAAACACGATACATAAGATACATACAAACACGATACATCAGATACATAAGAACACGATACATCAGATACATACAAACACAATACATAAGATACATACAAACACGATACATCAGATACAAACAAACACGATACATCAGATACATACAGACACAATACATAAGATACATACAAACACGATACATCAGATACAAACAAACACGATACATAAGATACATACAAACACGATACATCAGATACATAAGAACACGATACATCAGATACATACAAACACAATACATAAGATACATACAAACACGATACAACAGATACAAACAAACACGATACATCAGATACAAACAAACACGATACATAAGATACATAAGAACACGATACATAAGATACATATAAACACGATACATCAGATACATAAAAACACGATACATCAGATACATACAAACACGATACATCAGATATATACAAACACGATACATCAGATACATAAGAACATGATACATCAGATACATACAAACACAATACATAAGATACATACAAACACGATACATCAGATACATAAAAACACGATACATCAGATATATACAAACATGATACATCAGATATACAAACACGTACAAAAACGATACATCAGATACATACAAACACAATACATCAGATACATAAGAACACGATACATCAGATACATACAAACACGTACAAACACGATACATAAGATACATACAAACACAATACATCAGATACATACAAACAAGATACATAAATTACATACAAACACGATACTTCAGATACATACAAACACGATACATCAGTTACATACAAACACGATACATAAGAACACGATACATCAGATACATATATACAAACACGATACATCAGATACATACAAACACGATTCATCAGATACATACAAACACGATACATCAGATACATACAAACACGATACATCAGATACATAAAAACACGATACATCAGATATATACAAACATGATACATAAGATACATACAAACATGATAAATAAGATACATACAAACACAATACATAAGATACATACAAACACGATACATAAGATACATACAAACATGATACATAAGATACATAAAAACACGATACATAAGATACATACAAACACGATACATCAGATACATAAGAACATGATACATCAGATATATACAAACATGATACATAAGATACATACAAACACGTACAAACACGATACATCAGATACATACAAACACGATACATCAGATACATAAGAACACGATACATCAAATACATACAAACACGTACAAACACAATACATAAGATACATACAAACTCGATACATCAGATACATACAAACACGATACATCAGATACATACAGACACAATACATAAGATACATACAAACACGATACATCAGATACAAACAAACACGATACATAAGATACATACAAACACGATACATCAGATACATAAGAACACGATACATCAGATACATACAAACACAATACATAAGATACATACAAACACGATACATCAGATACAAACAAACACGATACATCAGATACATACAGACACAATACATAAGATACATACAAACACGATACATCAGATACAAACAAACACGATACATAAGATACATACAAACACGATACATCAGATACATAAGAACACGATACATCAGATACATACAAACACAATACATAAGATACATACAAACACGATACAACAGATACAAACAAACACGATACATCAGATACAAACAAACACGATACATAAGATACATAAGAACACGATACATAAGATACATATAAACACGATACATCAGATACATAAGAACACGATACATCAGATACATACAAACACGATACATCAGATACATACAAACACGATACATCAGATACATAAGAACATGATACATCAGATACATACAAACACGGTACATTAGATGCATACAAACACGATACATCAGATACATAAGAACACGATACATCAGATACATACAAACACGTACAAACACGATACATAAGATACATACAAACACGATACATCAGATACATAAGAACACGATACATCAGATACATACAAACACAATACATAAGATACATACAAACACGATACATCAGATACAAACAAACACGATACATCAGATACAAACAAACACGATACATAAGATACATAAGAACACGATACATCAAATACATACAAACACGATACATCAGATACATAAGAACATGATACATCAGATACATACAAACACGGTACATAAGATGCATACAAACACGATACATCAGATACATAAGAACACGATACATCAGATACATACAAACACGTACAAACACGATACATAAGATACATACAAATACGATACATCAGATACATAAGAACACGATACATCAGATACATACAAACACGATACATAAGATACATACAAACACGATACATCAGATACATACAAACACGATACATCAGATACATACAGACACAATACATAAGATACATACAAACACGATACATCAGATACAAACAAACACGATACATAAGATACATACAAACACGATACATCAGATACATAAGAACACGATACATCAGATACATACAAACACAATACATAAGATACATACAAACACGATACAACAGATACAAACAAACACGATACATCAGATACAAACAAACACGATACATAAGATACATAAGAACACGATACATAAGATACATATAAACACGATACATCAGATACATAAAAACACGATACATCAGATACATACAAACACGATACATCAGATACATACAAACACGATACATCAGATACATAAGAACATGATACATCAGATACATACAAACACGGTACATTAGATGCATACAAACACGATACATCAGATACATAAGAACACGATACATCAGATACATACAAACACGTACAAACACGATACATAAGATACATACAAACACGATACATCAGATACATAAGAACACGATACATCAGATACATACAAACACAATACATAAGATACATACAAACACGATACATCAGATACAAACAAACACGATACATCAGATACAAACAAACACGATACATAAGATACATAAGAACACGATACATAAGATACATATAAACACGATACATCAGATACATAAGAAAACGATACATCAGATACATACAAACACGATACATAAGATACATACAAACACGATACATCAGATACATAAGAACACGATACATCAGATACATAAGAACACGATACATCAGATACATACAAACACGATACATCAGATACATACAAACACGATACATCAGATACATAAGAACACGATACATCAGATACATACAAACACGATACATCAGATACATACAAACACGATACATCAGATACATAAGAACACGATACATCAGATACAAACAAACACGATACATCAGATACATACAAACACGATACATCAGATACATAAGAACATGATACATCAGATACATACAAACACGGTACATTAGATGCATACAAACATGATACATAAGATACATACAAACATGATACATCAGATACATAAGAACATGATACATCAGATACATACAAACACGGTACATTAGATGCATACAAACACGATACATCAGATACATAAGAACACGATACATCAGATACATACAAACACGTACAAACACGATACATAAGATACATACAAACACGATACATCAGATACATAAGAACACGATACATCAGATACATACAAACACAATACATAAGATACATACAAACACGATACATCAGATACAAACAAACACGATACATCAGATACAAACAAACACGATACATAAGATACATAAGAACACGATACATAAGATACATATAAACACGATACATCAGATACATAAGAAAACGATACATCAGATACATACAAACACGATACATCAGATACATACAAACACGATACATCAGATACATAAGAACATGATACATCAGATACATACAAACACGATACATCAGATACATACAAACACGATACATCAGATACATACAAACACGATACATAAGATACATACAAACACGATACATCAGATACATACAGACACGATACATCAGATACAAACAAACACGATACATAAGATACATACAAACACGATACATCAGATACATACAAACACGATACATCAGATACATAAGAACACGATACATTATATACATACAAACACGTACAAACACGATACATAAGATACATACAAACACGATACATCAGATACTTAAGAACACGATACATCAGATTCATACAAACACAATACATAAGATACATACAAACACGATACATCAGATACAAACAAACACGATACATAAGATACATACAAACACGATACATCAGATACATAAGAACACGATACAGCAGATACATACAAACACAATACATAAGATACATACAAACACGATACATCAGATACAAACAAACACGATACATCAGATACAAACAAACACGATACATAAGATACATAAGAACACGATACATAAGATACATATAAACACAATACATCAGATACATACAAACACGATACATCAGATACATAAGAACACGATACATCAGATACATACAAACACGATACATCAGATACATAAGAACACGATACATCAGATACATAAGAACACGATACATCAGATACATACAAACACGATACATCAGATACATACAAACACGATACATCAGATACATAAGAACACGATACATCAGATACATACAAACACGATACATCAGATACATACAAACACGATACATCAGATACATACAAACACGATACATCAGATACATACAAACACGATACATCAGATACATACAAACACGATACATCAGATACATAAGAACATGATACATCAGATACATACAAACACGGTACATAAGATGCATACAAACACGATACATCAGATACATAAAAACACGATACGTAAGATACATAAGAACACGATATAACAATTTTACAAACACGATACTAGTAGTATATCAGCTTCATAATAATATGATATATAGCTACTTATGAACACGAAGCATCAGCTACTAACAAAACGTCACGAGAGCTACTTAAACAGTAAGTAACAGGTAACAACGAATAAAACAAGATTGAGTAACATTAAGTTTTCCTAGACATAATATACTAGCGGAAAAAAGTAACTGTGCATGACTGAAATGTGAGATTATAAAATAATTTGAAAATGCAAAGCAATGAATAATTTCATATTTGTTTATTAGATATTTCTTTACAAATTCATGTCATTGAAAAGGTTACAGATACTGTTATTTCATACGCAGGGGACTAGAAACATAGCAGATAGTAAAAGTTAGTTCACAAGATCAGTATCGTGTGTGACCACCATAAGCATTGACACAGGACTGACAGCGACGCCTCATAGAGTTGATTAAATGCCTAAAGAATGTTTGAGGGATGTTGTTCCATTTCTGGCCTAACGCTTGGGCCAACCCTTGCAATGTAACAGGCTGATTGGGCAGATGATGTAATCGGCGTTCCATTTCATCCCATACGTGTTCAATTTGAGAAAGGTCGGGTGAAACGGCTGGCCACGGTAACACATTGACGTTATGCTGTGCCAGAAAATCCATTGCAACCCGTGCGACGTGTGGTCTTCCATTATCATACTGAAAAGTGACGTTACGTTGCTGTCCTTGAATGAATGGGATGACATGGGTCTGTAGGATTTCATCACGGTACCGTACACCGGTTCAATTCCCGTTGATGACTACCAGAGGAGTTCTGTCATTCGCTGTGATGCCACCCCAAACCATTACACTGCCCCCACCAAACGATCGTCGTTCCACCACACACGCATCATGGAAACGTTCTCCAATGCGCCGATACACTCTGGAGCGTCCGTCACTGCTGTCCAAGTGAAATCTGGACTCATCGGTGAACATAATTTGTACCCAGTCTCGTCGATTGAAGCGTAAATGTGTTCTGCACCATGCAAGACGAGCTGTGCGATGACGTCGTTGTAGAATTGGACGGATTGCCGGACGTTGTGGGCGAATATGTCTTTCCCGTAAACGATTCCGTACTGTTCTGGGGCTGATTGGGCGTAGTCCAGAAATGCTCCGGGCAGTAGTACTGGCAGTTTGGAAACGGTTCCGGAGGTTCACAAGCCGGATATGGTTGTCTTGCTGACGTGTACGCGTGGACGTCCTGAACGAGGGCGGTCGCTAGTTGTGCCAAACCGTTGGTATCGTCTCCATAAAGCATAAACAGTGTTTTTGTGGACACCAAAATGTCTAGTGACAAAGCTTTGGGTCATACCAGCCTCAAGCATACCAATTGCGTGGAGGCGATCATTTTCATTTAGCCTAGGCATTACACTATGAAAGCTTTCAACCGAATAAACTTGGTTTTCTCAGCCCTCAAAGTGGGTTTCAAAACTAAGTGGCCAGCTGGCAACCAATTTAAATTTTCTGGTGGCCAGTGGAAATTCCAAGTGGGCAGGCAATTTTTTTTTCCAAATGATGAAAAATTAAGGCAACTTTTAGTTATGGAAAACAAAAATGCACATTTTTAAAATTGACTTATAATCACTTACATTAGTGTTATTAACAACAATAATAATGATGTAAAGTGTCCATTATATTGCCTGAACAGTATCTTATATTGCAACAGAACCATGAAAATTCTGTAACACAGAAATAATATCTGTTCTCTAGTCACAAAAGTTCAAATTTAAAGTGGACAAGCTGGCCACAATTTACAAATTTTAGGTTGCCAGACACAATTCCAGGTCGATTTGGATACCATTTTAGTAGACAAAATTGAGGGCTGTTTCTGGTGTCCAAACAAACAAACAACAGTAAATTATTCCTAAAATATTGTCACACTGAAATGCTGGGCGACAATTGCGTGAAAACCGACCCGTGCGCATGAATCGTAAAAATCACGGGCAATTGATGCAATGACCAAGCGATATGATAGAGGTATATACACTTACCTTTGTGCAAGTTTTAAGATTTATACATTCAGTAATAATAGCGAAATTATAAATTTTATTGATGCACAGTTACTTTTTTCAGCTAGTATATAAAACGCATTTTTTTCTTAACTATGCTTCTCATAAACAAAAAGCCCAATTGGGTATGTATCGCTCAACTCGCAGACAAGTTGCATCTCTTTTTATAGCAACGGTGGCCATCTTGGATGCCACAAGAAGCCGATTTTTATAAGCTCAAACTACACCACATAGAGACCTTTCGCACCAAATAGGTCTATTTGGCCCACATGTTTCAGAGTGGAAGATTTTCAAAGAATCAGCTATTGATAGAAGCTTATTTGCATACTCCGCTAATTTCAAGCTAATTATAAATGTGAGGCAAACCCTGTTACATATGTTAAGTGGCTACCTATCTACTTTTTACGTATCAATTTTGAATTAAATCGGTTGTTAATTAAAACTGTAATGGCCATTTTGCACTTTTTGCTATTTAGAGCAACGGCGGCCATCTTAGATGTGACAAGAAGTTGATTTGTACAAAATTATGTATTTGTACTCCACCTTCCACAAACAAATATGGTTTCGTTGGATTTAGAAGTTTTAGAAGAGAGTATTTTAAAGAGTTAGCTGTTAATAAAGCTCATTTGCATATTCTGCTAATTACTAGCCAATTATAAATATAACAAAAAACCGTTACATATGTTAAATGGCTATACGTCTGCTTTCAATAAATTAATTTTGAACTATATCGGTTGATAAATAAGCATATAACGGCCATCTATCACTTTTTGCTGTTTATAGAAACGGTGGTTATCTTGGATACCAAAGGAAGTTGTGCAAATTTTAATCTGCATCACCTAGGGACCTTCCACACTAAATTTAGTTCAAATAGGTCCAGTAGTTTTAGAGGGGAAGATTAAAGTTTACGCACACGCACACGCAAACGCACACGCACACGCAATCACATCTCACCATGCAATAAGCTCAGCTGGCTATAGCCGGTTGAGCTAAAATGCAATAACTGGTTACTTACGTTGAAATTCGCGGAGAAACCTACTGCTTGTTTGATGTACCAAAGATCTTTTTTTAGAACATTAATCACGTGAAACGAGGCAAAGTCAACAAACACAGAAAAGAATCATGAATTCTGACAAAGGAAGCAGCGATATGGTGAATAAACACACACGTTGATTGAATATATCATTTATGACTGCACAAAGAGATAAATAACATTATTGGATTCAGTTTGTTCCAGTTGGCCATTGTTCTTTACTTTGCTGAATCTGTTGTCGTTCTCGCACGAACTCGTTTTCTTTCTGTCGACGGCATTGTTTACTTACATGTAAGACTTCTTCTCCTGCTCCAATCTGATAATTAACATAGTACCGAGTTGCCCCAAGCTTTTAGGATTTCTATTGATTATGGGCTAATAAGAGTGAACTTAAGAAATAAATATGAATCGCACAGATCATAATAACAACCAATTTATATTTGATAAAAAATTTGGATTCATATAATTTTGGAACTTTAGATTCATTAATTTTCAACTGTTTGGCTTATGTTTTTTATCTATCAAACTTTTTGCGGCCCCTAGTGTCACTGACGAGGAATGATTTTTCGAAATGTGCACATATGGCACATCAAAAGTCAACAGGTATTTGTGTTATGTATCAACTTAAAAACCTGCCGCTGCATATTTAAGCGGATAAAATGCAACACCTACATACAGACATGTTTCAAAAGCTAATAAAGAACACTCCGTAATAATTGCTTGTGTAACAATGTAACACAACAGCTTATAACGAACAAGACTAGACAAATGCTTTCTAAGGCCACTACAAAACTCAAGACTTTTTATGTAATCTTTTTATAATGCAAAACTGGCAATCAGTGCTAAGTATCTTCTCAATTGTCTTCCAAAATGCTTTTTAAACAAATACAAATCCTAAACAAGGTCGTTTTAATATCAATTCGAAAAATTTAACAAATTAATAAACGGTACTTCAAATCAAATGTTTTGTATGTTTTGTTTTTTGCGCACTCGTATTAACATTATCAAAGTACATGTAATACAGCAAAAACATCTGATAAAATCATCCAATACAAAATTGTTTACTTAATAGACAAAAAGAGACTTAATGTCAACAATATATTACCTTACATTGTTTATATTACTCCGAATGGTAAGCGACTATTGTTTTGATAACAACGTCAATTTATTTGAAATATATAAATTTAGTGAATAATTTTTCTAAATGGCATTAAATGCAGACTATTGGGACACAAAAGATGTATAATTTATTGAATTTAATGAATAAAAAGCTTCTAGATTGATTGCATTATTCAGAAGTCCTATCATCATAAAAGTTCTGATAATATGTAACGAAGGTAAAAACAAATACTGAGTATTAAGCTGCTCTTGAAATTTTTGTCAGTTTTTTAACCTAATGTACTACAAGAAAATCGTGGGTTTTCTATAATAATTTTCGGTCTGAAAAAAAGTTAATTGATTCTGATTTCAGATTACCTTTATTATTATTCCAAACAAAAATAATGAAACATTAGTATTAAATGATACAAAATCATCTTGTAAACAATAATCCTGATTAGTACTTTGTTGTCTTTTATACAAATTATCTCTAATAACTATCTTTGAGTGATGATCGAAAATTATGTTCTGTAGATCAAAGATGAGTAATGTATTCACCTAGGTAACATAATGCCTTGATTTACCATTGACGTCAATGGTATATTATGTATAATGTTTTGTATTCTAGATCTTTATTCCTGAAACCTGATATTACAGTCATATGAGTTTAACGACGAGTTTTTTTTATTCTGTAAACAAGTCATGTCCTCCTTGTTTTAAAAATAATATACCTACAAGGTTAAAAAATCTAAATATTGAATTTGCATAACATTGTTCCATGTAAGCTTGAAATGTACTTGACAACAAATACAAGATGACTGTAATGTCTGTTTTTAAATGGATACCGGGTGATGTTTAGTCGTGCCATAATACAAGCTTCATTTTACTAACAGTTTCACATGTACATCTAAGCGATAGCTATTCATTTTAAAATGTTGTCATATGGCTGTTTTTGAAAACAACTCAGTCTACAAATCTTTTCCTTACTCTTAAATCAGTGAATTTTTTCGTATAAGACTTAGTCTTCATTCATATTCCCAACTGAATTCAGAGTTATATGATGGTTTGAATTTTTCAACCAATTTTTTTTAAATTACTTATAAAATTCTACAGTTGTAATTTGTCAAACAGTTATATTTTAATTTGCCTTGTCAAATTTCCATTGCTGCAAGCTTGAGAGCCTTTGGGTTCATATCGACTATAAATCACAAAAACCAGTTGTCTTCGTGTATGAATACATATAAAATGCAATACACAATCTGGCACTACATTATCATGATAAAAAAAAACATGGCTGCCACGTCACATTTACAAGACTTTACAATCTTTAAATGCAAATAACACTTTTTTTTTGCAAATTCTCACTTTAGTTCTTGCACTTTTAACTTCCATAATTGAAATGGCGCCACACGGTGTACCTGATTTTCGACCAAAATATAGTCCACAAATAACAACACGTTTTTTTTTTTTTTTTTGTTGATATTCAAATTTTTAAATATATTATTTTATATCAAAAATTCTCATTAATACATTATGGTAATAAAAAAAAATTAAGAAAATATCATCAAAATACCTGATAACACTATTATTTTTCAAACCAAAACCCCCGGAGTTAACCCACACAAAACATAGTTCGGATTAATAACGTGTCGTTCTCGGTCTGAAATGCACGTTCTTCGTGGCTGTTGCGTATACTGGACCCCCCCCCCCCCCCCCCCCGACGTGCATGTGTTGTAGAAGGGGATTTGTAAGTCTTAAAATCAATGAATATTTTTTTAAGATGTTTAACAAAAATATAACAATTGAACGCTCGTTATTTATTTATGCATGACAAAATTTATAAAAATGAAATAATGCTTGAATATTTTTTGATTTACCATGCTATTGCATAAATCGAATGTTAATGACCACTAAAAGAAAGGCGGCACAAAATGTTGGATATTCTACTGTAAAGTTACATTAAAGCTGCATTAAGGTTATCAATTTTCTGAATTTTTTTTTGATTTTCTAAAAATATATTTTTGAAAAATAGATATCTTCTAACCACGATCCGTGACATTCATTTTCTAAAATTTCATTTCTTTTAGCTGTAAATAAACGGAATCCTCTGACCGGTTGGTCAGAGTTTTACGATGGTAATTATAAGCTTGGAGCATGCGCACGGATCATGTCGGATGTACGGAAAAACCCTAGAACCGAAAGTGAAACATAACAGATTACATTAATTGCCCTTCATTTATATCCGGGTGTATTTGAAATGGTGTTTTGTATCCCTTACTAAGTCACAAATGACAAATTCAACGAGGTTCTGTGTTTAATTTATCGTATTTCACCGTTTTGAAAGTTGTGTTTAAATTACCCGGGCTTTTGATGACGTAACCATGTTCTAATATTAGATCCTAAATGCTGCATCTCGCTGGGTAAATACTGTAATTTCTGTATTTATTAGAGCTTTTATCGTTCAACCAAATGTAACATTGTTCATTAGGAACATCATTAGTTAGATCAGTACCGTTTTAAATTTTTCTTTGGAAAACTTAATGCAGCTTTAAACATCCCTAAAAAGTCAAACTTTTTGAAATTCATGATTTCTTTATGTGTAAATCTTATCTATGAGTGGAGAATACAAAGGTATTAATGTTTAACAACCCAGATGCTTAAGTTCTCTCTAGATAGAACAGGCCAAGGGTTGATTTAAAACCGTAGAGCAAAAAGTCTTACACAGGAACTGACCGGTGGAGATAGATCCTAGGCTTTGAGAGGCTCCGTAATCTGATCTGTAAACCAGTGCTTCTAACAGTTCAGATAGCAAAGCCCCTGTATCTTATCTTGATTTTTTTTTATTTTGATTGTTTGTTGTTTAGTGCTTTGGTTGCAAGGGATTGTACACGTTCAAACCGGTGGTTTTCACAAAGTAACTTTTGTGACTAATAACGTCATACGCGCAAAAAATGACTCGCCTTTCCCCTGTAAGAATTCCATATTGACAACTAAATTTTTTTTTTGGCTTGTATTTACATTGCATATTTTTCATCTGTAATTTTTATGTATAATTTTATTTTAGTGGCACTTCAACTTGGACTGTTAGAGTTTCAGATAGAGGCATCAATTGGATTATTTGCAGCACTTTTTGGAGTTATCGTTCTTGCTATATACAAACATAGTGCCGGTAAACGCAGAGCAGCCGGACTGGTGTCATGTGTATGTTTGATTACGACAGGTAATAAACAAAGCCTTGTTAATAGAATTTTACAATACCATATAAAAATTGATTTAAAAAAAAACATTTTGTAAAGATTGTTACAATGATATATTAGGAGGTAACCTTTTTACAATATTAGTACATCACATTTTAATTTGTTGAATAACCACGTAGGATAACTACATTAATATACTGTTTTGAGAAATCATTTGCCCTTAACAATGCGTAGCAAGGGGACTATAGTAGGATTAGTCCCGAGACATCCAAGATTAGTCCCTCGCGTGACCCCGCAAACCTAATCAAGTAACTCCCCTTTTTCAGATGGCGCTCTTTCTTGTTGTCGTTTGAAACAAAATGAGGCGATTACCGACTGTAAATTCAGAAGATATGAATGACTTTGTCACAAGTAATGATAAAAATGAGGTCACAAAACACGTGCTCAGATTATTTAAAACAAAAACTCTGATCTGTCTGTACAATTTACATTTACATTCACTTCAAAACTGAACATTTAATTTCAACAACTCTAACTGTTTTAAGCTTGTATTGCGCGATTGTTAGACAGAACGCTTTTCCATTGATCTATATGAAAAATACCAAACTATCTATGACTGACAAGACATATTTTATTTGATAAACCACCAGTAAATAGATAACTATGTTTACAATTTATGTAGATTTACAATTGTTGTTTTTAATCAGTTATATAGTTTGTAATATTAAAGATGATGTAACCTTAAACTTTTTTTATTTTGTTCTTTGTTTGGATTCTCGGGTTCTTTCATCCTTTCGCTCTCTGCAATCTTAAACACACGTTTTAATGAAAGAAATAAACAGACATATATTCAATAAACAAACATGAAAAAAAAACTTTATCAGTTGCATATTTTGAACCATACACATTCTGTAACAAGCTTGGAATTCAAGATTCTTTATTAAAGTCAATGATTTAACCAGAGAATCCATACGCATGCTCTCACAATTCTAATAGTAAAATAGATAACGGTCTAAGTGTCATATGTTAAGGTTCAGAGCGTTTTCAAAAGAGTTTTACAATATGTTAGCCATTTTTAGCTTTTAATATACCTAATAGACTTTTTGTTTTGTAATTATTATTTATTTTAGGCGTTATTTACTTGGTCGCCGTTGGAAAAGTAGTACGGAGCATAGTACAAGCAAACGTGTTATTTACAGCAAAATCCTGGATAACTCAACACGCACCTGTTCCTTGGTGTCTTATCGCGGCAGTAATCGGTGCGACCTTCCAGCTTGTGGCTGCTCTAGGAGTAATGATTGTACTTTCTCGGAACCGGAAGGAAGTTATCATTAACGAATATGTCATAAAAAGTCATCCGGTCATGGGTTCACATCCGTTCCACACTGTTACTCCACCAGGATTTGACCCGAATCAGTTTGTTCCCGAGGTTTATAAAATGGATGCAAACATCGTTATGGACAACAAGATAAGCCAACTACCGCCAAAAGTGTAGGCGGGTAAAAAACTCTAACTAAAGAATCGTAGGAGTGACTTTTTTGCTGGTTGATTTTTGGCATATAACATATATGTCCGATGTATGTGTTACAAACATTTGAAGAGTAACGAAATGTTTTATAACTGTTGTTATTTATTATACGACTAAGATGTCGTTAAAACATTTTTATCATATATAAATGTTTTCATTTTCTTTACTATAACACCATTTCCTCACTCAGAAACGTTATTCAGTGTTAACATTTTGAATTTCTGACTCAGTTGTAGAATAGGTAAATATAGACTTATTGCATCTATCTGTTTTTTTTTTTTTACATAATTATAAATCACGCTTAAGTCTATCTTGCAAGTTACTTAACATAAAAAATTTCTTATCCTCTTGTGCAGGTCGGTTTATGTATTTATGCTTTCTAAATAAACGTGTTTTGAAGAAAGATTCAACTCTAAAAATAGATGAACATTCGAGATCTGAGTTTTTTTTTTTTATCATTAGTAATCATTCATTGTTCAGTTTAGTAATCAGTGTGTGTGTGTGTGTGTGTGTGTGTGTGTGTGTGTGTGTGTCACAAACAAAGCGTTTGGCAAGTCACCTATCTTAAATATCAAGTGAATGTTTGAGATATTCAGGCGTTTCGGGATTCAATAGTCGTTTAATAAGTATGGTCGCTAATGTCATTCTGTATTCTTGTACAGAACTTTATATTACGTTATCAAGTTATAAAAATTTAATAGTAAAAAACTGAAATACATTTGATTTTATAAAAATTTTGTATATGTATTTGATTCTTTGGATACATTGCATTAATTGTTTCATTAAACTTTATATAAAAATCTATTCGCATTATCTAGGCACTGAATTTTTTGTGTTATTGACATTCGTCCTGATTTAAACAAAAAAAACAAAACAAAGAAGAGAGTAATAGAAATCTCAATTCTAAGCAGTTTTGGCTTTTATATAAAAATGATTTTAGTCATTCATACCTTATTATTTGAACAACGTTTTTAATAATATTTAATTTATTACGTTAAAATGACAAACTAATGAAATGTGTATCTTAGAAAAGAGACGGTAAACGTTTTTTAATTTACGTTTCACGTTGCATTATTGCAGTGTGGTCTGTGATCATCTACCAGATGGCTTTGGCTTATCCTTGTATTTCATTATGACCACGTATTATAGAACGGAATCAGAACAAATTATTATTGCCCTTTGATAATGTATATTTCATTATGATTATTTTCTTTCATCCGTAAAGAGAGGATATTAATGAAGAAACATTGCTTTTGTAACAATATATGGTCCTTTTCTAACTAATGATATATAATATAACAAATAACAGTATCAATAATAGAAGTATCTTCAGAGACAAATTGTACTCTTTCATCTTTTAATTTTCTAGTCCTCTCCTGAATAATGCAAAATCAAAGAGATTATCAGTTGCGTTGAAAATCAATACATAGTGTGAGTATTTAGAAAACAGTATTTTACAATGATAACAAATATGTTTATGTGCCATTGCACTGATATCAATATTGTTGGGCAATGGGCTAAAATAATTGGATGAGAAATATTATTTCAATTTACAGTCAAACAATTTTAAATCATATTGACGAGTTCTATTTTAGCTTATAGAATTACGTCGTAATTTAATGTATTTACAGATTTACAGTGTTTATTGAAAAAGTTTCTTGATATCTGTTACAATCAATGATTTAAATCGATTTCCTTTGGGTATTAACCGACGAGACAATTAAGCATTGTCGAGCAATAGAGGGCTTATAGCTCACCTTAAAGAAGCTAGTTAGTTTAACGCTTATAGACCCCAGTGCCTTTCATCACCTAGGTTCGAATCCCAATTAGTCAGATCTTAGTGTGAGAAGGTTTGTCGTTTGTTTACCCCGGGCGCTCCGGTTTGCTTTGCCATTCCTGAACTGACCACCTTGATATAAGTACAAGATTTTTGACCGAGGCACAAACACTACTTTTAATCCCCTTGTTTCACAACTTCAGGCTCTAGCTTCAGCATATGAAAAACATGCCCTTGCATATTTAGATGAATATATGTATAAAAAATACAATCATTATTCGGTCTAGAAGAACGAATCTATATTGAAACAGATGGAAAAAAGATACTTAGATGACTGTTTTCTCATATGAAAAATTTGAAAAAACAGACAAAGATATTATACTCATTTATTTTTCGTGGTCTTTTGCTTTAATGAAGCTAGTACGTTTTACGCGTATGGATATATATATAGATGGGCGAGTGCATCAAGATTTTATTTCTCTAGTATTTCATATGTAAAAAAGTTTGTAAAATGCACAATAAAAATATTTTTGGCGTCACGTGAACCAATGTTACCAATCATTTGTTTGAACTTTGTTTGAGTGTTTAATCGGACACTAACTTACAAGTTCATGTTAAAATCATTTTTATTGATTCATGTTCTGAGATGCGTTGCTTATACCTTCTGAATTAAAAATTATCTAAAACTAAAAAGAACCATTCAAAGACAATTATATCAATAAGAGGGTTGTTTGATATAATGTGTTTTGTACGACATCTCAAAAGTATTCGACTCAAATAGTGAAATGAGCATTACATCCCTTCAAACTATTAATCATGGTTTGAGATAAATAGTTTTAATCACTAATCCATTTCTGAAATGCGTGATGGTACGCCGACTTAGTTAGACCCCTGAGGCACTGACTGATGGCTGTGACTGCGATGAGATAAGAATTGTTTAAGTTTTGGAATTAGAAATGAGACTAGATCTTGAGAGCATGTTGATGCTGCAAGACTGTAACCTTCTTAGACTTCAAAAATTGCTTCACAGGCTCATAATCATGAAGTAGACAAACAAGCCAAAATCTTGACACAGGGCATGGTTTTCCTAAGCATTTTTAGTATAACATCTCGGTTAGAAAATATACAATTTGCAAAATTTTCACTCGTCTTTATTTTTGAAATTTATTAAATAGTAAGGTTTGTTCCCTCATGTAATTCATTCCTCAGCTGGATTTGGATTCAAAAAATTTTGGAATTTTTTATTCATTAATTTTCAACTGTTTAGCTTATGTTTTTGTCAACCTTTTCGGTACCTAGTGTCACTGATGAGGAACGGTTTCCGAAATGTGCACATATTGCACATAACATTTTAAAAGTTATACCGATCTGTAACTCTTTTGTCTTTGGGTATTTCTACGGCAATACCATCACATAAAAAGAATATGCAATAAAGAACCTTTTTGTGCTCAAACTTCTCTTGGCAACTTTAGACCTTCTACCATGTTTATTTAACCATGTTATGTTTCCCATTTTTCTTACTGGTTCGAAATAGTTAATAGTAACCGTCAACAGTAACAATAAGTGCAACTTGTTTTTGATTGAATTTGGGAAATATTTTAGAAATTGCTTAGCGGTTTGTACTCATACTCGTTTATGGTCTTCTGTCAATATATGGGGAATCCATCTGACAGAAATCTTTTGTACTTTCAAAATACGCTTCAAAATAAAATGCACCCGCGATAGCGACATGCCAACAGCTTTGGCAATATCATAAATCCTTCACCTGCCATCACATTCAATTATTTCTCTGACTTTTGAGACATTTGCCTTGCCTGTTTCAATCACAGGTCGGCCAGATTTTGCTACATCTTTGACGGACTCTGGCAGCCAAAATGTTCTTCCTTCACCTACCAACTGCCTCATAAGATACTTTATAGAGACCCATAAACTTTCCAAATTCAGTAAAAATCTGAATAACGGAATTATCCAGAATTGTGCTAATTTTTATATAAGCTCTAATTTTCTCAATATTCTCAACCCATTTCCCAACCATTTTTACAATAGTGGTCAATGACTGGCTCTATTTAAATGGCTTTAATTTCAAGACTATGTTGATCTTAATCAGCGTATCAAAATCGTGCAAAGCGTTATCCGGCTGTGGTACCGCCCTGGTACCTCTGTCTTTTTTTAAGTATCAAGATACAAAATGTTAGTAAGCGGCTAATTGTTCATGGGAATGACATGTTATTTCATACTAAATGTCTTCCACTGACTTAGACTAACATCTTCGATAAAGCCGGAGATGATAAAGAATTTGGTTAATAATTTTATAGCACATTCTCAAATTTATTTTTAGAACCTTATTTCTACATTACATTGTTTGGATAACGGCCGTTATTGTTTCAAGGGATTTTTTAAAACTTGTTATTTATTTACCCGTGTAGTTAAAGTTATATAAAACCATAGTCATAACAAAGGGTTATTATCAAGTTGAAACAAATTTTAGAAAGTTCCATTTGTCAGATAGATCATATGTTAAAGTCATATACCACTAATAACCGGGATAAAGCAAGACAATCATTGAAAATAACCTATATCTTCCTTTTACCTGTAGGAAACAATATTTTAAATTTTGCAATAGTTTTGCATTAGTGATTATTGTCATGAAATTGAAAAAGGACAATTAATAAGCTTTAAAAGAAAACTGGCTTCCTTATGATTTGATATTTGAATAGTCATTCATTAGAAGATGAATATCATTTTTAGTTGATCAATTGAAAAATCAATATTTTAGTTGCATAGAATTTCGGGTAAGTTTCACTATAGGCAAACGAAAGTTATATACTGATTGATCACATTGGCTTTTTTATAATAGACAGGCAAAAAAGAACAAAAGGAATTAAAATCAGGGTAATTTACTTATCACAAGACAATTGTAATGAGAAACCAGTAGATATAAAAGAAGCAAAAGACAAATAAGTTCATACACCGATTTCTACAATGTTGAGAATACGTTATTTCTTGATTTCTGCAGGAGCATTAGCTGTTATGGGTTTAATTTTCATAACTGTTGCTTTTAGTGCAGATGATTGGGCTGAGCTTGAATTCCCTACCAAACCTGATTATACGATGGAAAATTTAGGAGGAACTTTAGCTGGAATTGAATATCCGAAGAATTCATCATATTGTAGGAGCGAACATGATTGTGGTAGATTGTCACTTGGAATGTGGTCGATTGAAATTTGTGCTACTTTTCCAGTTGTTAAAAACAACATTCGACCGAGTAATATTAAATATTTCTGGCCGAAAAAACCGCGAGCACTATTGTATGCTTGTGAGAAAATTTCGTATACGGAAAGAGAGATAACACACCCCGAAGATAGTTCCTGGGATGAAAAGAAACCTTTTAAGCAGATGTTTAAATATATCGAAGGTTTGTACCTTAACCCATAAATAATTGTTGTTCACTAAGTAAAATAAAGAAATAGAAGTAAGGGTAGAAGTGAATTCCAATTTTTAAATAAAAATATAAATGTGTTTAAGTATTATGGTACCACCAGTTATATCCATTCTGTATAGCGGAACATAATTCTAAAACTATAATATTTGCCCTGCAAGGTAATACTTTTTTAAAAAAAATTATTCTAATTTAAAAAAAAAATCAAAATCTAAAAGATCAACATTATACTTAAACATTATAATTTATGGCCTTTATTTGTCTGACCCTTCTAACAGAGTCGTCATGGATACAAGTATAGAAGGAAAATTCCAAGTTTAATGTCTTCTAACTTTTTAATTATATTATGGTAATTGTTGTTCATAAAAAAACAATATTTGTCTTCATCGTTAAAGTGAATTGTCTTATATTTTTATTTTTATGAACATTTACATAGTTAACGCATGTTGTAAGGAAAATAAATCTCAGAAGACACCTGCTATTCTTTAAAAATAAAACCATAATTTGTTTAAAAAAATTCTCCAGTTTCTTAAATGCCTTGTCTACATAATTTTATTTAATTTTTCAATTTTCGCTGGTAACTCTATTTTCCGGGGACAATAAGTCAAGTATTTAAAAATAAAGAATAAAAACATTGCTTTTTAACATATCTTTCAGTTTTTTAGATCTCGAAAGCTTTGAAATGTACAAGTCTAATCTGCAAAACTATAATTTTATAAAGCCCTAGTAGTTCTGTTTGGTAATTTAAATTTGAATATTATGGGAGCCATATCAAATTCATGCTCCCCCTACCTATAAGATACCAAAAAGTCGAAATATATTTTTTAGCTTCGTCTATAAATAAGAATATAATAGTTTGTTATATATTGCCTGTTCGGAGCATAATTACAAATGCATAATAAATAAAGACTTCTTCATGATTTCGATTTAAAAAAATGCAGTTTCTAAATTTCAATTTCATACATATCGACAATTTTGTCTGAAATTCATTTTTAAGAAACTTATCTTTTAAGAAAGTTATCGATATGTATGAACTTGTATCAACCTCGCATGTAATAAAAACACAAATAAATAATCTTTAAAACAAAAACACAAAAATCCTGACACCAAGCCCCTGTGTGTCGTATAGCTTCAGATGTAGCCTTTCGCAGGTGTCTTAATTGAGGTATAAGTACAAATATGAAGCAAAACATGAAGAATAAGTCGTAACTTTAAAATGCCAAACACAAAAAATATGTTATTGTCTATAAAAAGAAAATACTTTTAAAATTTAGGAATTAATTATATTTTTGTCATTAAGTGGGTTTTTTTATATTGTTGAAGTAATATGTGCTAATATATTACATATATTAAAACATTTGTAATATTAATAATTGTCTGCATTTCAATTATTATCACTTATTTTAGCAAATTTACTCTTTAATGGATTAGAGAGACTGAAAATATTTTAAACCTTGACAAATCACACAGTTTAAAATTAAAAATTCAAAGTAATGACTATCAAAGATTAGAAAGATATAAAATATGGAAAATTAAGTACCTTATGAAGCAGCATATACTAGTCTAATCTGCAAAACTATAATTTTATAAAACCCTTGTAGTTCTGTTGAAGATTGGGTAATTTAAATTTGAATATTATGGGAGCCATATCAAATTCATGCTCCCCCTACCTTTAAGATACCAAAAAGTCGAAATATATTTTTTGGCTTCGTCTATAAATAAGAATATAATAATTTGCTGTATATTGCAGAGTTACTTTCCTTGGTGTCGGCACTTACCTTATTGCTCTAGATAAATAAACATGTACTTTGTTCAAAACTTAAACAGGATTATCCTAAATTTTGTATAAACGGAACAAAAAAACTGTTTTGAAACAAAAAGAGAATTTAACAATAAATTAAAACATTATTTTATGGTCTCAAAAATCAGGAATCAGCTCTCACCAGTCCATTAGTTGTGTCTACATTAATTCTTTCTTGTTGTCCGTTACAGTGCAGGCTACTAAGATAAAAAAAATTGCATGCTGTCCTTCTGGATACTAAATTTAGTCAATACATTAAATATTATTGCATACGTTGAAATTGAATTGTTGATATTTTACCTAGTTTATTATGTCATAATACATTGTTCGACATTAAGACATATATCTCACTGAATAACTTAAATGTAATAACTACATATTCTTAACCAAGGCGACAGTTTTAAAAGTTATCCAAGCTTTTTTGCATTTTAATTTTAACAGTTTCAGTGAAAGAGTTTGGACTACTTCCTGAATTTCAAGTATCAGCATCTATCGGACTAATTGCAGCATGTTTTGGATTAATATTTTCATTCTTTTACATCCGATCTGGAGCTACCAATCCAACCATGGGCAGTCTCAGCTGTTTTAATCTTCTGATAGCAGGTCAATATTTTATTTAACTTTTATTTTATTTTATTTTAAAACCAGTATTACAGTACAAAAAAAACCAGATAAAACACACTCATTAACAACATAAATTAATGTACATGTACATGTGTTAATAAAAAGAGTGTGTGTTCTTTTTTTATTAAATCATAAATACATCTAAAAATACTTGGACAAGTATACAATTTGTATATGCCAAGATAATATAAAACTTTTAAAATATTGATGCAAAGCCTTTGTTTAAACCAATTATATATATACACAAATATCTGCTAAATTTTGATGTGCCATATGTGCACATTTCGGAAAATCATTCTTCATCACTGATGCTAGTGATGCGATTTTTACTACAATAAGTTTACAATGGTAAATAAAGCTGAATGCGGTTTATAAAAACAATTCTGCAGATCTATAATTAGATAAGGCAGTACGAAAAGATGTTCACTATTAATCAAATGACTTGAAAATCTAAACACTAATTTTCTAACTCGAGTAAAATGATAAATAATTCTTTTTTCAGTAAGCATTTTTTTAATCTCATCACATAATGAATATTGCAAAGTTTTTTTTAATATAGAATAGGAGAATTCTGCAAATAATTAAGTTGACATACATAGAATAGTCATTCTAATTATCAAAAATATACTATAAGTAAAATAAAACTTAGAGGATTATATAATACAGCAATCATGAGTGTTATGATGAAAGCACTTTTCTCAAATATTTCTTTTACAATTTTTTTAAAAAGACAGAATTATATATCATCAGCTTTATATTTGATCTTTTTTACCAATTTTACTTGTAGTAGAATACACAAATCTTTGTTATTCTGACTTGAAGTGAGAGAGAAATTCCTATCACTTAAATTTAACATAAATGAATTAAAACAATTCAGCAAAACATGAAATCCAAGTAAATGGAATACAAATATGATGTTATTGAAAATTTTTGTTCTTGATAATTAACACATCAGTCATATTAACGATTTGTCTTTAAAATAAGGTTTTACGTAGAGATTTAACTTCTTAAGCTTTGTGTAAAATTCTTGTTCTAGGAATATTAAACTGGGATATAATAACAAAGATTGTGACTATATTACGCACACTGAAAGGTCTGACCATAATCCTTAAAATGGCTCCAGTACGTATGCCTACAGCATGGTGTCTTATTGTTGGTGGAATCGGAGCAACATTTGAGATTTTAAGCGGCAGTATAATTTTTGTAATCCTTATCATGAATATCAAGAAGAAGGAAGCGACTTGGTGCTGCTTCGATGCTGAACCGAAAGATTTATTTGCAAAGAGGGCAAAATTACGTAAGGGAGAAATCAAACCTCAAAATAGAGAAACAAAACAGGAAAAGCACCAAACCCAGATCCACGGTACGAAGAAGATTTAAAATCACCGGAAATATGGCAAGCCACGAATCACTTTAAATCTGCATTTGTCCAAAGCCAATTTCAACAATCGAAATTAATTATTATTATTTTTCATTATTATTACTTAAACCTAATGATATGATTTATTATCTTTAATATTTATTTTTACCTTTTATAATTATTATTGATTTTATGATAAGTTGTCGTTATGGTTCCCCAGCCAGAGTGTGTCTGTATCCTTTTCATAATTTAATTTGCTTGGTCAATAGTGATAATATTTACTATTAATAATGTCAAAATTTTACAAATAACATTACTACACTTATCATGATTACATAAAATGTTCAATAGTAGAAGCTAGAACTTGGGGTCCCATTATTTAAAGGTTGATTACTTTAATCAATGATTAATGCGAATTCAAAATTTTAATTAAAGATTCTGTGTCATTCTAAAGAAACAGGTTTACAAGAATTGGATTTTGTCACATAATCGACAATTTACAAACTATTATTTTTATATAACCTTATTAGGATCAGATTCAATACGGGATACAAATTTTGACTTATCATCTAATTAAACTAAGAACGGACCCAGATTTATAAGATCATGCTTTGGAAAACCAGTACTGGATTTTCGCAAAAGTTGGCAATGACTCTAAATAATAATCCTTTTGATTGGGTTCCTAGAAGTTATTTAAAATTGTTTTAAGAATAGCATACATTTATAGATCTTAGATATGATACATGTAGAATGATAAGGTACAGTACTAACTTTTGCATTGGAACTAAAATTGGGAAATGGAGAAGAGGTTTTTTAATATATAACGATTCATTTGTAATTATCATGCGATAAAGCTAATATAATTTTGTTTTGCAGCCCTAGATTAGAAGCATTTTAAAACATTTAATTTTTTTTTTAATTGTTTACAAACCTTTTTTCAGGGTCTCGAAATTCATAGGCTTATAAACGTTACCCCAAACTTAAACCGATGTTTGACGTAACCATTTAGGAAAAACCTATTATAAGACTAGGTCAGGGAACACAATACGCTTGGAATGTGCTTTTAATTTTAGAAAACTTATTTTTATTGAAGAACGTAGAAAATTTATAAACTTACACCATTTAAATTTATTTTGGTCGTGTGTTGTTAACCTTTGCCAAGCGAGCATATACAATGATTAATTAATCGCTGAGAATTAAATTGACGGTGACTGAGTGCATTGTTTTCCTTTGAAACAATATTTGTCTATGTCTTAACATTTGGAATTTTTCCAGTGCCTTGATTTATATCTTTGCAAAAAGATAGTAATATTCGCAATTTCTTTGCATGTGACTTAATTCATAAAAGAAGCGAAAGCATATATTTTTTTTCATAAAGAATAATAAAATAAATGCCGATTTTCAGAAATATTAACGTTTATTGTTCGTCCCAGCACACTGTAGTGAAGTTTCAAAACTTGCAAACATTGTCGCTTTCGTTTGTTTCGGTGATACATTGGCATATTTTTACATTTATTGCTATCACAATTGATAACATAAAAAGTATATCCGCTTAATAATATGTGATTGTGTAGTGGTTATTCACTTGAGTAAACTATTTTTTTTGTGAACATTTATTGATCAATTGTAATGGTAATTCGCTTATCTAAATGTGCTATTATCTTTGAGATAAATTAATAGCAAATCGTAACGGTAATTTATTTATATGAATGTGCTATTATCTTTGTGATAATTTAATAGTAAATTGTAATGGTAATCCGTTTATATAAATGTGTTTTTATCTTTGTGATAATTTAATGGTAAATTGAAATGGTACTTTGTTTACCTAAATGTGCTATTAACTTTGTGGTAAATTGTAATGGTACTTTGTTTACCTAAATGTGATGTTATCCTTGTGGTGGTATAATCGCTAACTACACTCTTTAGATTTGGTAATTTCACTGTGATGGCATGATGGTGAACTGTAATGGCCATTTTTATATCTTGACACGACATAACTTTGTGATGGTATGATAGTTAACTGTAATGGTTATTTGTATACTTGGATACGACATATCTTTGTGATGGTATGATAGTTAACTGTAATGGTTATTTGTATAATATTTGGATACGACATATCTTTAAATGGTATGATGGTTAACTGTTATGGTTATTTCCATATCTAGATACGCCATATCTTTGTGGTGGTATGATGGTAAACTGAAATGGTTATATCCATATTTGGATACGCCATATCTTTGTGGTGGTATGATGGTAAACTGAAATGGTTATATCCATATCTGGATTTGCCATACCTTTGTGGTGGTAAAATGGTAAACAGTAATGGTTATTTTCCATATCTGAATACGCCATATCTTTGTGGTGGTATGATTGTAAACTGAAATAGTTAATTGAAGAAATTAATATGCAAATATCTTTGGGATTTTTTAAATAGTAAAATATTTCTGGTTAAATGGTAAATCATGAAGGTAATTAGTCTATCTATCTCTTTTAAGTGGTATAATTTAGAAATTATAAAGTTTAATATATATATATATATATATATATATATCTTGTTCGTTAATTAAATCCTTCAAAACAAAACTGTGATTATATAGTGTTATAAATTCTATAAGTATATTCTAATATTACATTGAGTGTATTGTAATGTGTTAATAAAATTTCATAAAAACTACTTATGTTATTTATTTGCATTTAAGAAAATGCCCTTTAAGTACTTGATCAAAGCATTTAAAGTCCTGCGTTTAATAATCGGATGGGGGTTCAATATTGGTTTATCTAGTCTCGTTTTCTTTTTACACGTGTATCTAGTAAAGAAATCTTATTTGTTAGGTAGACACATCAAAACAAAAACTAGTGTGCGTAAAATTAAACAGAACACTTGATGGTTTTTTGAATGTTTATAATTCTCGATTTTCCACTGCAATTTAAACAACGATAATGAAACAATAAGCACCAATAAAATAAAAATTTATTCCATAATTTTGTAAAATTCGAAAACATTATTAAACAGGTAAGTAAAATCTATATGTATAGTTCATACGTCAAAGATTTATAGAATTATTTTTTAAACAAACTATCAATACGAGCAGCTAAAACTTTTCTTGTCAACACACCATTTCATTCTATAAGTCTTAATTTGTTCACGTGGTAAAGAAGCGTAAAATGTGAAAGATACAAGGAATAAAAATTTAAAACAAATATACTAGTCTATTTCGAGGACTAATAATAGCAAATTTTAAAACTTGTAAAAACTGGCTTTTTTAAGATTGGTTATTTACAGAGATTATCTGTTTTTTACCATTTTGGAAGCCAGTAAAGTAATTTTTGCATAAACAAGATTTTATTACAGGTATTTTAAATTTTTCAAAAGTTTCAAAATATTAATTAATACTTTATCTTTCTAATAACATGGTTTGCTTATTTATATCATTTTTCATTACTTTGTACTAATACAAGAAATACCTCCGTTTTCATGCATAATCTGAGTCCCCCTGCCAAAACTTATGATATGACTATTATACTAACGAAAACATGAAACTGTACACATTTAAAAACAATACTTTCGAATTAATATAAAAGACTTTACCTTTATATGATATAAACACTATATGTATTAACGTCTTAAAAATCTTCACGAATGAATGGATTTTTGCACGAGAATTTTGCTGTCCACAACTATTTAACCAATGATGCATTTTCTTAGGCCAAGAGAAAGAATCGTAAGACATCTTGTACGTGAACGCCGCATTTGTTCAAAACCTCCATCCATCCGCCAAATTCTAGAAAGTGTCATCGTGTTACACGTGTTGTTTGGTAAAGGAGACATCTACACCTTACCGTGACGTGACTGGGGCGCATTTTATTACCTGATGAATGTAGGTTCCATTTGGACAGAGTGGTATTCGATCAAGGATTCATCGTCATGTCAGAGAAAATTAAGGAGAAAATTAAGTCATGCAACTTCGTCCTTTCGGTGGAAGAAGTTATGTGGCCTTGGGTGGTATGTTGGCGAGTGATCATTGATAGTACTTTGACTTGTGCACGTTACCGCGATGAAATATTGCAGATTAATGTTGTTTCGTTTGTTCAACAAAAAAAATCGTTCCTTTGCAACATGACAATGCTAGACTCTAGTCGCACTATTGTAACTAAATAACTAAGACGACATAATCTGAATGTGCTACCCTTGCCAACAATATTACCTAGTCTATCACGAATAGAGCATGTTTGAGATAAAATGAAACGCCGCCCATGTTAATTGCAAAATTAACAGTTGACGTTGGTTAAACTTTGTTGTGCATTAACACCTTGAACAGAGTTCCTCCGGCTTTGTTTGTTTGGTCAATAAGGTATCGATGCATTGCTTGGACCAATGCCATCGGCAGACATACCTGTTACTGACTTTGTGAATTGTGTTTGCAGGTTATTCCATTATGCAGCCCTCACGAATCGGTGTCCTGCAAAAGATTCTGCGTGGATTAATTTTTAAATTGAATATACCTTTTAAAAGTTTGAAATAAAATTGTGAATGTTTATATGAAAATACTTCATTAATGTAAATTTTTGTTCATGCACATTTATTTTGCCGCTAGTGTAGATATGAATTACTTTGTCAGACATTTTTCAATACAGCAATGCACGTCTTAAACACCAAGTATGCAAATATATCATCCTTTTTCAAACCAGGTAATGATATGACAGGTAAGGATGCATGCGAAATGGTTCTTTGTCGATATTAAAATGTTTGATATGACCACAAAATCTAAAAATAGCAAACGAAAAATTTACTATTTCCTCTAAAATGTTATATTTGTTTTGGAGCCATTGGTGATGCTATGCCTTTTTATGGATTACAAAACACGATGAATTTATTTAGGATTTTATATTGATAAATATAAATATCCGATGGAATTTAAAATAGATACTTTTTAACTTGATTTGCCATTTATTTCATTGCGACTCGCACAGTATTTGATAAACCAACGTTGAATCTTATAAAATTTAATATTGTAATACGCAAATATAAAAAATATCTTACAACGGTAAGTCGAAAATATACATGTTCAGTTGGCGTCCTTCTGAAATTGACCGTTTTCATAGTATAGGGATTCAAATTGTGCCCTTAAAAACGCTCATTAAATATTTATGTAAAATTTCATTTTATTTCTAGTGTATTCCCTCTGGATTATTGTCAGAGACTTAAAGCAATTATTATTTGATGCTTAGATAGAGAAGTACTACATTACTGTACACAATGTATAAGCCGTTACATGTTGACAAATCATTATACATCTAAATATATAGCATACATATATCACGTATTGATCTTTCAAGCCAATTCTACAGAACACAGAAAAATTAAAATCAGAAACTATTCAATTTATTTATCACAAGACTGGCTGTAATATTAAACCAGACAAAGCCGCACCCTGATTGTAGCAAACATAATCAGTATTTGTGTATCAAAGCAGTCATGGCGAAGCAATGTAAACTATGTGTTATTGTCGCTCTTGCTCTAATTGGCTTGATTTTGGAGATTGTTGTTTTTAGTAGTCCGAATTGGGCTGTTTTTAAATTCCCTATTAACCCTGATGGTTCGTTGAAAGGGCTCGGAGGTACCCTAGCTGGGTTAGAATATACAGGAGATTCGTCCTTTGAATGAAAACGAATGTGCTGAATTGTCATTTGGACTCTGGAAAATTGAATCGTGTGCTCTTTTTCCGGATAGAGATGATGACTATGGTGACGACCATGACAGGAAAAAACGGGGGTTTAATTGGAATCATGATAAATGGCATAAGAAATGCTACGGAAATGGATATAAAGATAAAGAAATTACAAGCCCACAGAGTATGTCAGATAAAATGAAACCAATTAAGCAGATGAATCAACACGTTGGAGGTTTGTTTTATTTTGAAATTAAGTGATTTTTTTTTCAGATTATACATTGATTTTCTAATAGCGAACAAATTAATAGCATGTAAAACAATCATTTTTGAATGAACATTTGAGTAAAATAATAGAAATGATTAAGGTCATACAGAGAACGATTATATGTTATTTTAAATAAGTTAGTACAGTGTTCGTCTTAAGTCGGAAGTTCTGTGTCTTGGCTTCCTATTTTGGTGTTTGTTGTATTGAGGTCTTGGTTTAAGTTGTGAGTTTCTTTTTTCTGCTTACAATGTTTATCTGAGTACTAGTATTTGCCCCTATACTTGAAAAGAGGAACCGGGAAGCAAAATATAAGACAACGTACCTTATGGTAATTATAGCTGAACGAATTATCTGAACACAATGACTTTGGAGAAATTTTATTTACATTATTTTGGCCCAAAATTTTTAAAGAGCATTGGGCAGAGTGATATCAAGTTAAAGAGCTTATGTTGCTACCATCTATCACATGAAGTAAATTACTACAGAAATTCTGGCTCAATTCACTTTTCTTTATAACTTTAATAAGATTAATGTTAATGGAAAGGTGATGTATCACATGATCAGTTTGTAATTTCTGTTTACGGTTTTAAAATTTTTTTTAGAAAGTGTTAAACAAATATTTGAAGTAGTTTAATCTATTATTTTCACTTTAAGAAGAATTCTGCAAAGTTCTTAAAATATTTTTAAAAAGTTTTTTGCTGATTAATTTGCTTAAAATTGCCAAATATCCTATAAATATTCAACAAATTCATATGATGGTAAATATATAGTTCCACGTTTGCCTCATGCATTTGTATTATACCAAAGTAATACCTTTTCCCTGTATTAAAACAACTGTTTCTTTGAAAAATTTGATTATTTTTATTACAGTGTAGATATACCCACAATATTAATTATTCTATAGAGGAAATTTTTAACTGCAAATTTTAAAAACTTTTATGAGGAATAGAAACAAAATGAATCGTGTTCTAAGCAATATAATAAATTGTATTTTAATATAAATCTCTTAATGCACATGTTTTAATCATCTTCAAATTTTAGGCTGTAAATGTTTTTTGATGACATGTCGCAAATGCAAAACTTTCGAAATTTAATACAGTGCAACGTGGACACTTTATTTAATGTTCGAAGACAATGTTTATTCAACATCCAGTTAAATTTTCTCTTTAACTTCAACACTTCCTTGAGTTAGTTTGCTAAACAGTGGTCAAGCGTCATGGTTTATTCTGCAGTTTTCAATTTTCTGAATTTAAAATCATTTTACGTGCGTTCCCCTTTTATATTCAACCGCGTTTACCTTAAAATACCTACCCAATAAAAAAATCTTCATACACTTCCATAAAAAACAAAAAGGAAAATAATCAGTTAGGTAATTTACATAGCGTATCTATGACAACATACATGTTATACAATAAACAAGCTCTCTCTGGTATTAAACATGTATAAAATTTATTCTTTTGTTACCATGGCGAAAAATAATATTTCAGAGAAGTGCTACATTTTGTTGTCTTGCGTATTACATACCCGTATTAGAAGTTCATATACATTAGGTTAACATATACCTGTAATAATAATACATTTTTCACCTAACACTTTTAGTATTTTTCCCTATGCCCCTACTTGAAAAGAGGAATCGGGTAGCAAAATATTGGACAACTTTATTTATGGTAATTATAGCTAAAAGAATTATCTGTACACAATGACTTTAGATGAATAAATCAAAGAAATTCAACATTTTTTTAAACTAAGAGCAGTAGCCAAATGACATCTATGGCTCAAGAGTTTATGTTGCTACCCCATTTTTGGCACAAACAAATAATCCAAAAATTCTGGAAAGAGTTAAAATAAAGCTCAATTTACATTTCTTTATAACTTTAGTAAAATAAATGGTTAATAAAAAGAAAGTGTATGAGAAAAGGGTGCTTATGCAAAACAGAATTGATCTTGTTCTAAGCAATACAATAAATTGTATATTTATATCATCTTATTGCACATGTTTTAAATATCTTCAAATCATTTTTTTTAATGAAATGCTGCAAATACAGAACTTTCTTCCACCGTGCATTGCGGACACGTTATTTTCAGCTCAAGGACAATGTTCATGCAACGTGCAGTTAAATTTTCTCTATAACTACAACATCTCCTTGTGTTTGATTGCTCAAAAATGATCAGGCGTTATGTTTTATTCTGAACTTTTCAATTTTCTGAATTTTAAATCATTTGATGTGCGTTTCCCTTAACAATTGTGTTAACCTACCTACCCAACTGAAAAATCTTCAAACACTTGGATACAAAACAAAAAAGAAAATAATCATATAGGTAATTCAAATAGTGTATCTATGAACAATAAACGAGCTTTCTCCTGTTGAAACATAGTATATATTATTTTGTTACCATGGCAAAAATAACGGTTCAGTAATACGAATACTGCTACAATTTGTTTTCTTGCGTTTTACATAAAAGTATTAGACGTTCATATACATTAGGTGAATATATACCTGTAATAATAATAGATTTTTCACCTAATGCTTTTAAAAAAAGTATCTTTGGTCTTGTATTGAACATATAAACGACCACATTCCATAAAAAAAATACAAAACTACGTGTTATTAAGATATTTAATAAGATATTTATACGCAATTTTGTACCAAATTTGTGTTTAAATTTGAAGTTTTATTCAATATGGTATATGTACATAGATGGTTTACCCCTAAATTATACACAGATTTAGCAATAAACTTTTGTGTTTCATTATTATAACATGTAGATATCACTTTGAATATCCATCATGATGAATTTAAACGAACTTGAAAGATATAATTATTTCTATTTAAATTATATGTTTAAAGTTATCATTGTAAAATCAAGTTGATTTATAGAGAGAATGTATATAAACGTTTTTAGATTTTAACGGTTTTCCACCAGATTTTTTTCGTTGTTCCAGTTTTCGTGTATTTTGCAAATAAAGGCGTTATATTCAACTTATTTTTTGAAACCTCCTCTTAAATGCAGTCATTAAAACTAAGTTTGACGAGGAAAAACCTTGGTTGATGCAACTTTCCTCTGTATAGCCATTCAAAATCGAAAGATGGACGCTCGCATGTTTTTGATAAAATTGCAAAAATATACCCTATAAAGATTTACTAATGGGCCGATTTTGTTCAATTTTGATATACAGAACGAAGATGTACATGTATAGCCATTTAACATGTGTGACAAATTTTTCCGACAAATTATTTGTTAATCCCATTTTAAAGCTACATTAAGTTTGTCAATTTTCTGAATTTTTTTTGGATTTTCTAAAAATATCTTTTTTAAAAAAAAAAATAGATAACTTCTTGTCACGATCCGTCAGATTCATTTTTAAAAATTTCATTCCTATTAGCTGGAATCCTCTAACGGGTTGGTCAATGTTTAACGATGATTATTATTATGTGCTTGGAGCATGCGCACGGATGAACGGGAATTCCAATGCATCGAAGGTGAAACCTGTTAAATTGCATTAATTGTCCGTCATTAATTACTAAATATATTCGCAATGGTGTTATGTATCCCTTAAAAACTCAAAATTGACAAATTCAATGAAGTTCCTTGTTTGATTTATCGTATTTAACCGTTTTGTTAGTTGTGTTTAAATGACCCGGTTTTTTAAGTCGTAACCATGTTCCACTATTAGATCCTACGTGCGACATCTCGCTTGGAAATTACTGTTATATCTGTATTATTTCGAGCTTTTATCTTTAAACCAAATGTAACATTGCTCATTGGAAACATCATTAATTAAATCAGCACCGTTTTAATTTTTTCCTAGGAAAACCTAATGCAGCTTTAAGGAGTATACATTGTAGCCAAGTTTTTTTTTCAAAATTGCTTTTTGTGACCAAACAAAACTTGGTAAAATTGAATGTGAAGTGTACTTGACTGAAGCAGATGCAAAATTATATTTTTGCTGTCCAAAATAAAAAACACATAAAATGTTAGTGAGTCGACACATTTTTTTTAAATATCTACAGCCATGTAGATCAAGGTGAATTTATTTTATATTTTGTTTGTTTTATCTAGTGTCAATGCAAATGGGACTTACAGAATATCAAGTGGAAACTGTTGTCGGACTTGGCGCAGCAGTTTTAGGTTTGGTTTCTGCCGTAATGTACGTAAGGACTGGAGCGCGCAAATCAAGTCTCGGTGTTGTCAGCTGTTTATGTCTTTTAACGTCAGGTAAATGTTGTCTGTAATATTAGAAACACGCAATGATTTTTGTTACACGTATACATATTAATGTGACGGAATATGTGGCACGGTATTTTTTAAATTTTGCAATCCTCAAAAAGCGAGTAGGCAATATTTGTGCAACGGGGCTATTTTTTATAAAAAGAGTGAAACAAAACAATTAATATAAAAAATTAACTTTGTTGCATTTAAAAAAATATATTCAATATTTGGAACACTTTTTTCTTCAAAAACTTGACCTTAGGTTTCTGTAGCATGGATATTAAGGTCCAATAATACGATCAATAATTTTAATTAGGTAATCCGACAATACACGCATTTTATGCACACATATTTTAATATTTTACAGGAGTATTATACTGGACTGCTATTGGAAAGATCCACACTACTTTAAGCCAACTAAGAGCCCTGATTACAGTCTTGAAGATGGCTCCCGTAAAAATACCAACACCATGGTGCCTTGTTGTCGGTGGAATTGCAGCAACCATTGAGCTCTTAAGTGGTATATTAGCCATGATTGTTCTTTCCAAGAACAGCCAAGAAGAAAAAACAACTTGTTGTCATTGCAACTCCTTCGCAAACCCAGCAACAGCTGGTCCATCATCTGGACAGGAAGCTCCGACAACAAACTCGGATGTTATGTCGGGTAAGATGGCATATGTACTTCCGGATTACGAACAGGATATGAGCCCACCGCCATACGACGAAAAAATGTCAAAGGAACAGGAAGCCGGTCTTCCTTCGGACAAATTCTGAAGGACTCAAGTTAAATCTGTATCGTGCCTTATTTCGTCATTTGTACTTATAATGTTAAGTTTGATATTTAAATTTGTTACGTTTGTTAATTTTGTTGAATTTTGATTTTACTTTGCCTTTTTTTTTTTAAATTTATAAATTAAACAAATATGAAATTACTTTTTATTTATCTTTTTATATAATATCAGCGTTTTCAAACCTAACTTATGAACCCCGTATTTTGTATCTAAATTAAAAAAGATTGAAATATTGAGAAAATCCCTCGTGAGATTTGGTGTTTTGACGTAAAGAATCTTACTGTTCCTCGTTGATATTTTTTGGAATTTAGGGATCTGAAGGCCCAGTTATAAAGTTTGAACATTAAAAAAGTAAAACTACTTATTGCTTGCGATAGTCTTAAGTCCATGTTTTTCTTGGTAACTGAAGATGATTTTGTTTGAAAATTTGTTTTGACATAAACAAAAAATAGTAATCCAACAGGTATGTGTACCATCGATAGATTATTTGACTTTTTAGGTTTCACTAAAATTGTTTTGTTCTGTTTATCAATTAATATATAATTTGTAATTTTATAAGTTAATATTGTGATTAATTTGAACATATTCAATTAACTATTTTTTCTTTTTTACACCTTTTTTACGGATTATTTTCAAAATCATATAAGTGAATACGTTTGGGAACCAGAGTACTATGAGCACTAAATTTATTGTACTGAAAAGATCAAAATAAAACCTTATTATTTTACTTACACTTTCTCAAACATCTGTGTTAAAATGTAAAGAAATATAGCCAAAATCCAACATCACATAGTGTGTTATTCTATATACTTTAATTCCTGACAAATTATGTTTTATTGGAAGATCTCCGTTTTCGACAGCATTATTCAAAATTACAGTATAAGTCATATATCTTAATTTTATGTTTATTTAAAACTAAAATTTAAAAAAAAATGTTTAATAGAAAGAACATTATATTACTTTTTTAAAATAGTACTAGATTCCCATTAAATCCCCATAAACCAAAAGGTATAAATGACTAATTTGCCAAAATTCTATAATTATGAGTGTAAATTGATTTTATTGGGTTTTTCATTTCTTAAATTCTCTTCCTAGAGAGCAGTTTATTAGTTTTTTTTTTTAAACCCGGTCAAATTCAATTTCGTGTTTTGCAAATAAACAAGAAAGATGACACTATCATATATCAATCTAAATTTTCAATAATCGATTCTTATCTTTAATTTTCGGAATCTATAATCTCTCCTCACCGGTAAGTGAAATCTCTCTCTCTCTCTCTCTCTCTCTCTCTCTCTCTCTTGTTTATGTATATAGATGGGGAGTTTAAAGAGAAGGATAAAAGAGACTGAAATAGCACGAGAAAGCGATGGGAATGTGAAAATAATGTAATGATTTTAACTGTTATGAAAGTGTGGTGTACTTTGATTTTGACATTTGCAAGTGAGATAAAATTAGCAACACTCCTGTTTTACGGCACAAAATTTACACTGAAACATGATTTTCTTGTGATTTTTTGTACTGAATCATGCAGCTTTTTAAAAATTCTACATTGTGTATTACTATGATGTAATATGTATTTATAAAATGTATTGATATTGTTTAATAAATATTGTTATAAATTTTACCATAGTTTTTCATTTCTCTGTGTGTGTGTGTGTGTGTGTGTGTGTGTGTGTGTGTGACTACTTCTAAATACAGTTTCATGTTTCTGTATTATTGTAGTTGCTATATACCAAAATAATTTGGAGGATCGTAACCCTTGACACTCTTGAGTATTTTTTTATTCGACTTGACACCCTGGAGGATTGATACCCGAAAGAGAACCCTGCAGGGTTGTAACCTGACCTGACACCCTGGAAGATTGTAACGTGACTTATGACCCTGGAGAATTTAAACCTAGAGGATTGTAACTCGACTTTACACCCTGGAGGATTGAAACCCGAAAGAGAACCCTGCAGGGTTGTAACCTGATTATACACGTAGAAAGATTGTAACCAGGCTTGACACCTTACAAGATGGTTATCCAGCTTGAGACCCTGTAGGGTGTAACCTGACTTGAAACAGGACGTGATAATCAGGAAGTTTAAAAACCTACTTGAAATCCGGAAAAATTGAAATCCTACTTGAAAAATGAAAGATTGTAACCAGTCTTGGCACCCTGAAGGATTGTAACCTAACCTGACACCATGGGAGATTGAAGCGGGACCGGAAACCCTTGAGAATTGTTACTTGTCACATTTTTTTCAGCTCCATGCACACTCTCTCTAACGAACAGATTGAATTATAATCTACAATTTATCTAAAGCTTAAGAATTGAAAATGTTTCAGTCAGTGATTTCACATGCATGCCAGTAGAGATTACTATTTATGTTACCTTGCTAATGAGTTACTTAATTTTAATCAATTACCTGTACAAAATTTTTTGAGTCAGTTGTTTTCAAATTATGTCTGGATTTTATCTGAATATCAGCTATTGAATTAACTATTGATGTCGGCCTAGTCAGCATTGACAACGTTATATCAGGGTAAAACCATGCACACTTAAATAACAATTGATAGACGTCAGACCACTAAAGTGTAATTGTTAGATTATTATTGAATAATGCATGTTCGTAGAATTCATATTGATGGCATAGATCGATTCCATTTAAAAAAAATTGAATTAGGGTCCTACAAAGGAAATGGACATATTTTTGTCAAAATTCTCGATCCTCCGTCCCAAAGTTCATGTAATTTGCAATTAGCGATCTCATTGTTTTTTTACCACTATGATAGCTTAGTTGGAAGAGTGCTTGTTTCGTAAGAGGGAGGTCGTGGGTTCGAACCCACGTCTAACCCAAGACTTGAAAGTGGTATAGTGACTGTTCTTTCGAGAAGCACTCGACATTACGAAATGAACGTCACAGTTCTTTCGGATGAGAACTTCAAATAAACGTGGTCCCGTGTCACGGTAGGCGTGGCACGATAAAGAACCCTGCTGTATAATGCCATCACCGCAACGCACAGGTAAAATTTCTGCACCGTTTCTTCCATAGCTGGCGACGTATCGATATAAGTAAAATATTCTTGACTTGGACGTTAAATACCATTACTCAACTCAACTCAACCCATTGTTTTTTTTTTTTGTATCATATTCTTCGTGTTTCTGGTTATTACCAGATAAATACCAATCGTCTGAATTTTTAATATTTCATTTAAGTTTCTATAACGACACAGTCTTAACATGATGGGTAATACTTAAAACCTTTTTGTTGCCTGGCAACTGTCCAGATAGTTAGAGATATCAATATTTTCGACTATAATGACTATATGATTGCAAAGTGTGATAAAAGAATCTTCTATGGCCAAAACATCAACATATGCATTAGTGCATATTCCATAATAACATAACATTTTATAAAAAAAAAAAAAAAAAAAAACAACAGTTGTTGAATAATAGAAACCGAACTTATGTAACTTTTTGCAATTTAAACTACTAAAATCCATAGTTGGATAGCGAACATTAATTAACAAATTTTTGGACGGACATCTTTTTGTAAAAATACCACTAGCTACGGTAGCTCAGTTAGTAGAGTGTGTTCGCTTCGTATGTGGGAGGTCGGGCTCGAAACCCGGCCGGGTCTGATCAAGACCTGAAAATTAGTAGTGACTGTTCTTTCACCAAGCACTCAGCATTTAGAAATAAAAGTCGAAAGGTCCTTCGGAGGAGACCTTAAAAAGCCATTGCCCCGTATCACGGCAGGCGTGGCACACTCTCCGAGCACATTGCCCTAAGCGCACTGCAAAGGTCAAAATTCCTGGCACTTTACCTTAGCTGGTGATGTCTCGATATAAGAGAAATATTCTTGACTGGGTCGTAAAACCCCATTAAATAAAATCAAATCTTTTCTGTAAACATATTCAGTGTCCGTCTAAAGATGACGGTTTTATCAGTGGTTATTCACTTCACTACCGTTTAAAATTTTAACATTATATTCAGTGTCAATCAAAAGTCGAGGGTTTTATAAACAGTGATTTTCGCTACAACACTTTAAACCAATTTGTAAATAATTTCAGTACCCGTCCTTAAACGCGGAGTTTTGTAATTGATGGCTGTTACTACATCACTAACATTTTGTCATTATATTCAATACCTGTTCAATGTCGAGAATCTTATAATAATGGTCTAATTTCTACACAACTAGATACCATTAAGTCAAAATCCAAAATCAAAATATTTATAACAGGGACCTCACCTTTCTTGGCACTGGAAACATATTGTTGTTATTTCCAGTGTTTGTCCAGTCTGGAACTTTATATTTAGTAATCTCATAACACCACTGTATGACATTTTGACATAATATTCAGTGTCAATCCAATGTCGAGAGATTTATAATCAGTGATCTCAGCTACACCACCGGATGTCATTTCGATATTACGTACAATGTTCGTCCAAAGTCTGGAGTTTCATAATTAAACGACTGTAGTGTATAATTTTGGGTATTATATTTATTGCCAGTCTGAAGTCGGGAGTTGTATAATAAGCAAAATCAACTACACCACTATTTAAAAAAATGTTATATTAAATCTAGTCCAAAGTCAAGAGTTTAATGAGCAGTAATCTCAACTCTGCCGCTAGGTACTATTTAGTAATTAATTTCAGTGTCCGTCCAAAGACTGTGGTTTTATAAATAGTGGTCAAAACTATACTACTGTGTAATGTTGTACATTTTGTTGTGTTGACCTTGAACACAAAATTATCAACATAAGAGCGACAATAGTATATATATAATAGCTGGTTTATAAGTGGGTAAAGTGACTACATTTTGTTGTTTAATTATGAGCACATGATTGTTTAAAATACTTCCTTTTTAAGACAAATACTTATACATATATATACACCATGTGTTTTCTATATGAATCATCAACCAGATGACCGGCACATAATGTTCCTGTAGACGCTGTTTTGTTGAATGCAGTAAAGATTCTTCTTTTTAGGAAACTTGTCAGGGTACAGGTAAGTATTAATTTGGTGACATTATATAAATGCTTAAAGATTGTCACATTGGTGGCTACCATCATGTCACGTACACGAGGTTTCATTAATGGCAAATCACTATGTCACGTACACGAGTAATCAATGGTGACAAACCACCATGTCACGTACACGTGTTATCATTGGTAGCAAACCATCATGTCACGTAAACGAGTTATTGTTAGTGGCAACCATCCATGTCACGTACACGAGTTATCATTGGTGGAAAACCATCATGACACGTACACGAGTTATCACCGGTGGCAAACGATCATGTCACGTACACGAGGTTTCATTAATGGCACACCCACATGTCACGTACACGAGTTATCACTGGTGACAAACCACCATATCACGTACACGAGTAACCATTCGTGGCAAACAATAATGTCACGTACACGAGTTTTCGTTGGTTGCAAACCACCATGTCACGTACACGAGTTATCACTGGTGGCAAACAATCATGTCACGTACACGAGTTATCATTGGTGGCAAACATCATGTCACGTACACGAGTTATCATTTATGGCAAACCACCATGTCACGTACACGAGTTATCACTGGTGGCAAACAATCATGTCACGTACACGAGTTATCATTTGTGGCAAACATCATGTCACGTACACGAGTTATCATTGGTGGCAAATCACTATTTTATGTACACGAGTTATCATTGGTGGCAAACCATCAGGTCACGTACGCGAGTTATCGTTGGTGGCAACCCATCAGGTCACGTACACGAGGTTTCATTAGGGGCAAACATCATGTCACGTACACGAGTTATCATTGGTGGCAAGTCACTATTTCACGTACACGAGTTACCAATGGTGGCAAACCATCAGGTCACGTACATGAGTTATCATTGGTGGCAAACCATCAGGTCACGTACACGAGTTATCATTGGTGGCAAACCATCAGGTCACGTACACGAGTAATCATTGGTGACAAACCATCATGTCACGTACATGAGTTGTCATTGGTGGCAAACATCATGTCACGTACACGTGTTATCATTGGTGGCAAATCATCACCTCACGTACACGAGTTATCAATTATTTCAAATCATGTGTTTACCTTGTCTTGTTTCTCTGAGTCAATATCAATGTCATACGCGTTGTATTTTATACAGAGAGAATATTTTCGGGTAAAACAAGCGGGCTAGTGACCGGATTCAATGGTAAAGGATTATCATTATTATATTTATTTATTAAAAATTAATTCAGACTTCACTTATTGCGGAATAAGTTTCTTGATTTGGGGATTTATCAGTTCAGTCACGGCAAGTTCGTATCCGAATATGCCCACTTGTACAAATCAGGCGGATACTTCGATTTCTTCCACTGTCACAAAGATAAATGAAGAAAATTAATATTAGAACATAAACTAAATATGGAAGGAAACATCAGAAACTCTACCTGTACCTTAAAGCTTAATTCCTCTGGAACTGACAAAGAAATATTAAATAGTGTGAAATGGTTTAAAAAACAATAAAAGCCCAGCTGCTGATAAAATTATTAATGAAATGATAAAATATGGAATTTCAAATCTACTATAGCCACTAAATAAACTTTTCAACATGATACTGGATACTGGAACATTTCCATCTTCTTGGAATGAAAGTTTAATAACATTGATTCATAAAAAGGGAAATAAGTCTGACCCTGCAAACTATAGAGGAATTTCTTCAACTAGCTGTATTAGCAAACTGTTCAATAAAATTTTATATTTCCGTTTATCAGACTACTGTTTTGTTAATAAAATCATTACAGAAAGTCAGATAGGGTTTAGACAGAATTGTAGAACTTCAGATCATGTGTTTGTGCTAAAAACCTTAATTGACATTCAAAAAAGCAAAAAACAAAAATTATACTCAGCATTTATTGTTCTACACAAGGCATTTGATGCAGTTTGGCGAGATGTTTTGATGTACAAATTAATGTTACAGGGAGTTAATGGAAAATTTTATAACATTATTAAAAGTATATATGCCAACACAACATGTAAAATCAAATTTAGGAATGGCCTTAGTGACAGATTTAGATCTACAGTTGGGGTTAAACAAGGTGATGATTTAAGCTCATTATTATTTAATATCTATATAAATGGATTAGCAGATTGGCTGAATGACAATATATGTGATCCTATAATCATTGGAAATAAAATAATAAATTTACTTCTCTATGCTGATGACAATGTATTATTTTCAAAATCTCCTGAAGGTCTTCAGAATAGTTTGAACTTACTTAACAAATATTGCTGTACTTGGAAATTAAAAGTGAATACTGGAAAATCCAACATTCTGATATTCAATTCTAATGGTCATAATATTAAGGACACATTTTATATAAATAATACTGCACTTAAAACTGTGAACAGCGTAAATTACCTTGGTATAAATTTTAAATTTAATGGTTCTTTTCATCAAGCAAAAATAGATTTACAAGAAAAAGCCCAAAAGGCATTATTTAAAATTAAAAAAAACAATAGGATACAATAATTCATGTATTCTTTTGGAAAAAAAAACTCTTTGACACTTTAGTATCACCGATACTGCTTTACTCTAGTGAGGTTTGGGGAGCTTTTTGCACCTTTACAGATAATGAACCATATGAATCACTGCATATTAAATTTCTTAGAAACATTTAATACCTATCTCATATCACAGAAAACAAAAACAGGCTATTATATGAAATACTTAGAGAAACAGAAGCCACAAATAAATGGACAATAAGAGTTAAAACCTTTTTAGACCAGTTAGGATTCTCTTATCTTTCTTCAAATCTTGAATTATTAAAAAAAAAACTCCCGCCGGATGTGAAACAAAGAACACATGATGTTGTTAAACAAGATCAGTTGAATGTTATCAGGTCCTCACATAAATAAAAAAAATATTGAATGAAATAATTTCTCTTACTGTTCAATCTAATTATACAAATATTTTATGTAATTATACCGATAGATCTACCATAGCTAAATTCAGGTTAAGTGTTTATAATCTTTTTGTAGAAACAGGGAGATATAACAATACCAACTACTTTGATAGATTGTGCAGTTGTTGCACTCTAAATGAAGTTGAAGATGAATTACATTTTTTATTTCACTTCCCCCTATATTCAGAAGGTAGATCACTATTTTACTTAAAACTTAATAATTTTTACCCTAATTTCTTTATTCTACCTTCACAAAATAAAATCAAACTTCTGTTTGATAGCAATACAAAAAATATTTTTAAAATTACTGCTAACTACATTAGAAATTGTATAGTAATAAGAAATACCAAAATCTGTTCATTAGAATAAACAATATCCTTATTGTTACTGCCTTGCAGGTTACAGACTCGCTACACTTTTTGTGTATATTGTTTGAAGAGTTTGTATATTTTTATAGTTTTCTCGTCTTTCCTTGTAAAGATTGTCATTTTATGTTTAATTAGATTGTCATTTTATATTTAATTAGATTGTCATTTTATGTTTAATTGCCTTGATCAATTATTGTAATTGTATCCATGCAATAAATAAATATATATTAATGCTTCCTCAATATTGTAACTGAAACTCCTGATTGGGACGTTTAATGGTACGCTTTTAAAAGTAAGGATAATGATAGAATACTAATAACAACAAAAATATAGTGTTATGGTTCTTGACTTATCAGGTGATTTGTTTCGTTTTCACACTTACAGCATAGATACCTCATGATGTTATAGACGCAGAGTTTGCAGGTATGCGCTTGTGACATAATGCATTGTGTGATCTAGATGAAGTAGGGAACAAAGTCGTTTTTGGTCACACATGCAGAAGTTTGCATTGGGCAAAATGACGTCTCTTTATGAAAGCGCATTTATCCACAGGGGCTTGTATCAACTTAAAATTATTATTTTTAAAAAAAATTAAAAAGTCGACCGTCTAGATACAGTAAAAGCGTCGCTTTTACTGTATCTAGAGGGTCGACTTTTTGATTTTTTTTAAAAATAATAATTTTAAGTTGATACAAGCCCCTGTGATTTATCAGCTCCACTTATTTCTATCACACTATAAATTATAACCCTCAACACAATTTTGAATAAAAGTAGGTATTGGCTCGTGACCAAAATGATAATCACCATTTGTTATACTGGAAAACAACAAAGATCTGAATTTTTATGTTTTGTTATAATTAAAAATGCATATATAATCATATTTCTTGAGAGTGTCACGGTTGGCTTCTGTGGAATTTTAGTGGTCAGCATTGAGGAATTTTAGTCTTATTTCTACCAAAGACATATTATACTAGCACTAGTAATAGAAATCTCTATTTCTACAGAGGAAATTTATTCGCTAGTAGTTTTAGTTTAACAAAACCACTGATTGTTTAATAATATTAGATAGAAGTAGAATTTTATGCTATTTTTGCATATGCAAAAATTTTTGTCTTCTGCATAATTAGTATTTATTTATTTTATAATTATTATTATTATTATTATTATTAAATTGCATATGCATCAAAATCCATATCTGCGTATGTAAAAATAAAGAATTAAATATAGAAATAGTGCATTTACTAATTATTCTACCTAAAGTGTTAGAATTATGGTAGGAATAAGGCTTGGTCGGAACCACTAAGTTTCAACCATGGTAAATCACAAACATGCATGTATTTATAATTAACAGTGTCAAATCCATTTAGAGTGTTTTAAACCTGAATCATATTAACGATATTGTTTATATTTCAGCATCCATGTTATGATTGCAAAGGAATTTTCCAAGCAGCATCATGAAGCAACCACGCCTAATTGTACTTCTTGTCGGAATAATTGTTGTCGGTTTTGTTTTATGGCTGAAAAGTTTTGTACTCCCTTATGTCACAAATCTTTATGTGGAAATGAATATTGATAAAATTCAGGATGGCACCAATAAATTTGCTTATCAACTTCAAATTCAAAAGACAAAATCAAATAGTATAAACATTTTTGCAAAAAATGTTTTACATAAAACAATGCATTATATCTCGTCAAAAGATAAAGATGATTCAAAGTTATATTTTAAATCTCAACTTTTTGAATCTGAAATATCCTTAAAATTGAATTCTAAAAATGAAGAAAAATTAACTAAAACAACAGAATTAAAAACAAAATTATCTTGTGATATTTCAAAAGAAGAAGAACGGTTTGACTGTTATCCAGAGAATGATGCTTCTCAGCAAAAGTGTGAGGCACGGGGTTGTTGTTGGAGAATAGCAAAAAGTCGTCAAAAGCCGCTAAAGTCAACTAATCTGAATGACACACAAGCCCCACTTGATGTACCTTATTGTTATTATCCAAAGGATTTCCCTGGCTACAAAGTGGACAGTATCAAGAATACAAGACTTGGATTTACAGCCAGTTTATCAAGAAACACAAAGGTTTATTATCCTAATGATATAATGAACCTGATGATGGATGTCCGTTATGAAACAAAATCAAGGCTTAGAATCAAGGTAAAACTGGGTTTTATCCTTACATTACTAATATGTTATACCTGGAAACAATTGAGTAAATACTATATACAATAAACAGGTCTTGCATACCCATTCTAATTGGTCTACTTTACACTTCGTACAGTTTTTGTTGTGCTGTCACATATAAGCTGACAGTAGCATAGGTTTAAATTTTTCCAGTTTCAACATTCCTGATAAGTTTCATGTTAACTTTTCCTTATTTTTAAATAGATACCTTTCTAACAATGTGTGTTTTGGCGACTTGTTTTGTTACATGTACTTTAAGCAAACCAATTACAGAATACCAAGGCTGTTGTTGTAAAGTCTGGTGCCAGATAAAGTCAGTAGTTTTATCATCTCTCTCTACAACAATAGTAACTTATTTCTCTCTCTCTCTCTCTCTCTCTCTCTCTCTCTCTCTCATTAATTTTATTTGTTATTTTTTTAATTGTTTTCAATCAGTCTGGTTATTACTAAAAAAAATTTTAATCAATTTCAGTTGATGTACATTTCAATTATTTTTCATGACATATTTTCCTTTTTACAGATATATGATCCAGCACATACTAGATATGAGGTACCAATGACAGTACCCAGTGTTACTAATAGACCATCTACCACTGACTACTCTGTTACTGGTATAAAAGCAAGGCAACCACTAAACTTTCAAGTTAACAGGGTTTCCTCTGATGCTAGTGTCCCAACACAACTGTAAGTATTCTAGCTGATCTTTCCATGTATATTGAGGAGGAGCACATGTAGTTGGTCTTGTTTTATTTTATTTATTTATTTATTTATTTTTTAATTTTTTTTTTTTTTGTAAAAATTTAGTTGGATGAGAAACAAGTGAATTATTTTATTTTTGTCTGCAGATTCTACATATACACAAAAACCAAATCATATTAACTGTACTGTAAGTCTGGAAATTGTCACCTAGCTAAATTCTTCAGAGTATCAGAAAGACAAAAATAATTGTATTATATGTACAATATAATATTTACCTGACTGTTGTTTTTGCAAACAAAGTAAAAATAAAAATAAATTATAAGATGTCCATGCAAGTAAAAATAAATTATTTTTTATACCCAAGAATAAAAAAAATTATAAATCAAATTTAACTTGTTATAAACAATTGAAAGCAATTCTAGCTATCGCCCAATAAAATTTGTTAACAAATTAAAATTTGTGTGCTGTATTTGGAACTTTAAAAAATGTAACGAATAAAATTTTACAAAGTACGATGCAAAGAACTCTAAATTAACCTAAAACCCTGTCTAAATTGTATTTTGAAATTAGGACTATGATCATTATTAATAATTAAATTCATTAATATTATCTGTTTAAAACCTTTATGTAAACTAATTACAAGAACCTGTCTAATATAATTTAAATAGTTGTAGGGTCTAAAGGTGTAATGTCTAACATATTCTACCTTTAAATAAAATATATAATTTAATTTTAACCAGAATAAGAACAGATTCTGCTGCTCCATTTATTTTTGCTGATCAGTTTATCCAGTTATCCTACTACCTACCATCTAAGTATATATACGGACTCGGAGAACACAGAGATACACTTCTACACAATACAAACTGGACAAGATTTACTTTATGGAATAGAGATCAATTCCCAGTGGTATGTTTGATAAAAACACTTTTTTAAAGTCCAAATCACTTGCATGTTACAATGTCCAAGACAAGCATGAGTAGAGAAATGGTTTTTATGCCCTAGTCAAGATTTTTTTTTTTACTTTTATTGAGTTGGTCAGTTCTGGGATGGTAGAGGAAACCAGAGTACTCAGAAAAACCACCAGCCTTCAACAAGGAAACTGACACACTTTCTCACACTTGGATCTGCCCAAGTTTCTGCATGCATACATCTGTGTGTAATCTTCCCCTCTGAAACTACTGGGTCAGTTTGAACCAAATTTTATGTGAAAGTTGCCTACTAGGCACAGATTAAAGTTTGCACACATCTTTATCAAAACTTAAGTAAACAAAGCACAATTTCTTTAACTTTATTCTTCTGAATTAATTGAAACCAAACTGAATGTTTTAGCTTTTTTTTTTTTTTTTTTTTTTTTTTTATTTTGTCTCAGCTGTACAGCCACTTGAGTCTCACAGGACCTATTACCTGACATCAACATTTGTGTATTATTTTGTATTATTTTAGGAAAACTCTAATTTGTATGGTAGCCATCCATTTTACTTGATGATGGAGAATGATGGGAAGAGTCATGGTGTTTTTCTTCTCAACAGCAATGCTATGGGTATGTATGTAATTTGTGAATGTTAATTTGCTATCATTTATGGATAATAGTCATCAGAACAAAATTTAACCTGAATCTTTGCATTAACAGTGTTGTTCTTTCCAAATCTTTAAGTTTTAAAGTCGAATAGGGATTTGATTCAATCCTTGACGTGATCCTAATGAAAAAAATTACAACTTATTTCACTATATACACATGTCTTAGGTCTGTTTTGATAAGATAGTTCTAAATTGTGATCAGTCAAATAATTGAAAAATTGAGAACAAAAAAATTAAGCATATGTTTTCCATGTAAAAAACACATATTAGTATTAAGGAAAATATAAACATAATTATATGATCAGTCAAATTATTGAAAAATTGAGAACAAAAAAAAAAAAAAAAAAAAAAAAAAAAATTAGCATATGTTTCCTATGTGGAAAATACATATTTGTGTTTAGAAAGGTATGGAGGACATTTATAAAGTTACAGTCATATAAAAGAGTTAGGTTTATCTTGTTAAGTATCAATCACTGTACATTTTTAACTGGTTAAAATTTTATATACATGTTTCATATGTCATACATGATGCTCTACATTTTCTACATTGACAAGGAATGAATTTCTGGAATGTGCACATATGACAAATCAAAATTAAACAGGTGTGTTTTTTTTTAAAATATTAACTTGTTAATTGACAAAAGTAATTTCTGTTTTCATTAGATGTATTATTACAACCAGCCCCAGCACTGACATGGAGGACGATAGGTGGTATTATTGATCTTTATGTTTTCTTGGGACCAACACCTAGTGAAGTTATACAGCAATACACAGAGGTCATAGGTCGTTCATTCATGCCACCATATTGGAGTTTAGGTTTTCATTTATGTAGATGGGGTTATAAAACAGCCAATGGAACATTAGAAGTAGCTGATAGAAACAAAAAAGTTGGAATACCACAGGTAGGTGTTTGAAAGTTTCCTTCTGTTTTTTTGTTTTTTTTTTTATTTTTTTATTTTTTTACAAATTTTATATACTAGTAATTGTCTTATGTTGTTATC